>UCOM01003177.1:0-19702 GCA_900474385.1 Ormyrus pomaceus | reverse complement strand
ATATTATATAGTTGTAACCGTTATGCTTGTCGTTCAGCCCTCTCTCCCCCCCCATTTCTGGATTTATTAATTTTTGGCTGTGCTATACTTTTATGTCTAGTATTATTACTATTCGACTTCATATATTTATTTTTTAAATTACAATAATGAAACATTAAAGATTCTAGTTTAAAAAAATCATTTAATTCCAGTGGTAATGTGTTATCATATTTTTTATCTTTAGTTATTATTTTAATCAACCTATTCTGTGTAGCTTCAATTATATTTATGGCCATATTTATGATAACCATGCGTTTTTTATTTATTTATATTTCCATTCATCCATAATTCAACCAGCTAATTACTCTATTTACAAATTCAGTATTTCGAAAGTCCAGCGCTTAGACTTAATCGTTCAACGACCTCGAGAAAAGATCGCGAAACGTCGATCAATGAAAAAGGACTTGTTATTGATGAAAGTAAAATCATTCATTTATATACCCAGCTTGTTTATCTAAAGCCTTAATCGCGGGGAAGTCCAGTCTGAAAGTTTTTGCCTCCGCGCTTTCCACAAAACAAAATCACGAGGAATCTGCAGGTGTGGACGTTAAAAGAAGCAAGTCGAACAGCTACCCGTACAGTATATTTTATTCTGGACATTCCAATATCTCCGCCCGCGAATAACAGACGAACGATTTGCATATCCGTCATAATATTCGCTTGTCGGTACCGCAGGATGACGCAGGTTCGAAACTGGGACGAGGGAGGAGTACTTCATCACCGGAGATGCCGATTCGCGAATTGTCCAGAAGTAGGTGAGAAATAAATTTTCGCGGAAGACATTTGGGTTTGATTTTAATGGGCGACGTTAGAAAGTGGCTAGAAAATGAAGCTTTTGGATTATGCTAATGTTGAGAGGGAACGTAGGTTATGAAGAATTATGAAGAAAAGCAGGAACAGCATGTTTTGAACCTGATGATAAGCATAGTTAGTTTCACGTTGGTAACGTTATTAGGATTTATTGTTTAGACTTGACGCTTCTCGAAACGAATAAAAACTAGTACGCGGATAGAACAAGGTCGCAGATATTAGCATTTTTAGTCAATGTATATTATAATTCGGTTTTTGTAAGTAGTTTGGTTTGTATAAAATGCTTTGACATAAATGTCTTTTTAATGCGTGTACTGGTCGTGTTTTGGTCAATTTATTGTACGCCAGAAGTTTCATTTAAATGCTTATGTATTTAAATGATTAAACTGAGTTATTTATTGGAAGTTGACTCTAATTTTTTGTGTGTTAATGATCCGTAATAGTATCCTAATGTTAATTATCAAACTATGTCGTTTTTAAATGTTCTCATTGATCTCCAAACTTTTAATGCATATAGATAATAAAATTTTAGCTTATCTTAGAAGATTCACCATAAAAATTTAAATTTTAAATAATAAAGCCTAGGTTAATTAAAGCGCGCATCGCGCACCGACATTCGCATTCGTTATTTAATTTGATAAACTCGAGCGATTTTTCGATATCCTCGGCTCGAGGTCGATAAATACTAAAAAACCGAACGAATCTCGCGTGAGATTTTTATAACAAGGAAAGGATACCGGCAATATTTACCGTAGACACACAGGCAAAATGAAAAAAAAAACTTTACCTATAACTTAAACTAATGTACTACTAAAATTGCAAATTTACTATTGGAAGTGAAGCTGCCATCTAGTCATTAAAAAAGGAAGTAGTCCCTCGGTTCTCTGACAACACTTCATACTAACAACTGTCGAAAAATCGAGCGGACTGGGCCAAACTTCGGGATCTGGTGCCAGTATATAATTTAAATTGGCTCTATCACTTCAATGATAGTAATGTTATGAAGAAAAAAGATTTTAATATTGTAACAGACAGCTCCATGCAGTGTTAAATGATGATAATAAAAATAAACACCAATTAAAAATCTGCTTCTACCTATTAATACTCTATGCACGCAAAAATTTTCTGAAACGCAGATTATTTAAAAGTATAAATAAAATGTTCGTGTGCTAAATCTTCACTTTGAAATCGGCATTGCCATAATTCGAAAGAATCATTCGCTACTTATTACGCTATGATAATTTCTATATTTCGGTCGTTGCAAAACTAGGAAGCCTCTTAAGTGCGCATTGACGCAGGTAAGTCAAAGGAGATAAGCCTCGAAAACTGCAAATCGATCGCTCATTTGCATAAGCTGCCGATTGCGACATACTCTAAATTTATTAACTGGCGTTTTCATCGACCAAACGATAATCCTTTGACAAACTGCTGCTCCTTAAAAAAAAAGATGCCAAATTTTGTACTTTTAAAAAAGGTAATACCTCGTTTTATTCACAACGCAAGTTTTAAAACTATACATTTCTGATTTCACGTGTTGAAGTACGTACAATTAAATAAGTGCAGCAAAAACGCAAAGGTCTTTTAATGCATCGTACCCTCTTTACACGAGAACAAAGCTTTCGGAATCCGTCGGAGCAGGCTCGATCGACCTCGACGAAAAAATGAGATCCCGCATTAGCCAATGTTCCGCGCTTGCAATTAACCTCGCTCCTTTATTATTCCCCCGATTTATGGGTTCGGAGCCTCTCGAGCCAAAGGATTTATCGCGGATCGTTCGTAAGAGATTTTTGCCGGGCGACACTCGCGGAACATCCCCGGCTGATTGCAAAGTATGGCGCGCGGCCGCGAACTTTATTCCCGCTCTTATCCGGGAAGTGCCGGACTAAGGTGACCTTCGATAAATTGACCTCGACGGGCACCGAGCGCCGTAAAGGAAACGAAGCTCGCCCTTTTTTCTGGGTCGTAGAGTCGAGACTGTTTAAAAAAATTTTTTTTTTTTATATTTTTGATTCTGATGATGGAGAAATTGATAATTTTCATAAAATGCGGACTAATATGGGTTTTTAATTTTTTAGAGAGAAAATTGTATTTAATCTAGCGTGCTATTTTATAAATTTTTGAAATTTATTTTTATACCTTTTTAAAAAAACCACCAATAACAACAAATTATAAACTGGACAGGCATAAATCAAACGAAAATTTTTAGTAAGCTCAGAAAAAATAAAACTTTTTTTCCATTAAAATTTATAAAATTTAAGTAGCTATTAGATATGAACATTATTAAAATAAACTTTTTATAAAAATTATTAAAAAATCCAGTAAATGTGTCCTTTTGATGTAGTAACATGATAAATTGAACGGACCGTTCCTGATTAATGTCTCCGATAAATCATACTGTCAACGCCAAGCGAAGCTTTTACTATTTCGCAATGTGGAAAACATTCGTCTGTAAAAAGGCGTTTTAATTCAGAAGTTACGTTTGTGGATTCGCGAACGATTACGAAAATTGCATTTTTCGCTTTGACGAATTCCGCGCATAGCTCAAAAGCATAACTCCAGGCTCCCTCGAAAAAAAAAGCGCGCAAATCAAATCTGGAAAGCATCGTTTTGCTTTTAAAAATAGAAAAAGATGTAGAGGAGATTGACAGTTATCAATGCGGTGCTCGAACGAGTCGAATTTAACCACGATGAACCTGTCAGATAAATCGCAACGACGTGTCAACGTGCTCAACGTCGTATGACGGAACTTTCGCAATATTATGCGGACGGTGAGGCTTTTATAATCCGTTTGACTTGTGGATAAAAATAAACCTGAAAAATAAATCTTTTCCCCGATAGCATTGAGCACGATAATGCGTATCGAATAGCGAAATGTCTGTTAAATATTTTGAATTCTGAAAGGATTGATATAACTGAGCTATAAAACGTTTTATTTATGAATTTCTGAATTCATTCGTCCTCTTGCGACTGCATTTAGAAAATCAATTAAAATTTTTATTAAAATTCTTCGTTTAAACGACACGCCGAGTTTAATTGAAAGCTTTAAGTAGAAAAATCGAACCTGACAAGGTAAAAATAGAATCTACTTATTTTACACATTTATCATTCCAACTTTAATTACTTTTACTCGCCATTTTTAATTCTCTACCCGGACGTCATCCATTTTAGCAACTAATACAACAAACTTTTGAGACAGGATAAAAACATACGCAAAACAATAAAGCAACGAGCAAAAACCGACTCGCTTTTTCTCCGACTGCCACAATCCACTTGCGCGAGCTTAGACGCCGCAAATCCTGCAGGCGCTCTCCTTCTCCCTCGGAAAACCGCGACGGGCATGTAACGCGATGTATCGCGAGCTTTGGCGCGGCGCATAAACCGTCGGGGCCGAAAAAGCGCCGCGACATGTTAATACACGGCGAAATCCGATGACTCACGAGGGCGCGCATGCGCGCTCTCCGCGGGCTAACAGTAAATCTGGCGCGCGGACTCTCCTCCTTTTTGCGTCGGGCGCGCGCGAGAGTCGCGGACGACTGTTATTAGCGTGCGTTCGCGCACGCGACTTGATGGAGGGGCCGATTTAAAGCGTGTTTATTTATCGGCTCGCGATTGAATTCGGATCGCGGAATTAATTGACGCTCGATCTGTAGTTTTCGAGAGCGGCGGCGGCTGCGGTTTCAGGAGATTGTTGTTTATGGAAGACGCGGTGGAGGGGAACGATTAACGGGGAGAAAAGCTATCGATTTTCCGGAATATTAATTGATTGTGTACTTAATTTTGTGGGTATTTATAGTTGAAATATTATTAGTCAATATTAGCGAGAAAATTACTTTAGTCGAAAAAATGCAGGTAATTATGTAATGTTATGAAAGGGGATACCGATCTTTTACGTAATGAAAATTTAAATGAAATTTTAATGAAAGCTTGTTAATTAAAGCTCGTCGATACCCGCGAAAAATTACTATAGCTTTCCTGCATCGGCACATTAATTTTGAAGCAAATTAAATAATTTCTTAATAATAATTTCTATCTGCAAATATTCGTTCACAATTCATGGCACCTAATATTTAACACCCAATTCACTTGTAAAATATATTTTTTCCTCCGCGAAGAACCAGTTCTTCACCGGTAACCTTACACTCAGGTGTTTCCGCGCGACGCGTTGATCCTCAAAATCCCAGTACCCTTTATACTTGCCCTCATCTTAAATCCCAGTGTAACGCACAGCGGCGCCGTAAGTTACCGTCTTAGCCAGAAATGACGCGACTGTTATTAAACAGGAGCGATTTGCGAGTCGCGCAGCTGACCGGCGAACGGAAAAGGAGCGAAATTATTGGGACGTGCGCGCGGCAGCAGCAGCAGCAGCGGAGATTCCGATCGCGAGCCGCTGCGCGCTTCTGCGTAACGGTCGAGGTGCTAAATAATCCGCGGCCTCGCGGCGGCTGCATTGTTTTGACGCGGCCGCGTAAGAGATTTTATTAAGATTATCTTATGGGAATTGCGCGAAGTATTTCGCGCGCTAAACTGGATGACCGATGGTCGAAGTCGTAAAACGCTGCAGGGTGTAAAATAAATAACGATTATTTTTCTCGATTAATATATAGAAGCGCGTTTCTTGGGTCTAATTTTTAATAATGTTCGCAGGCGCGTTTCCGCGGTCGTTGCGTTACTCTATTTCCAGAATAGCTTATTTATTACAACAATTTGCTGACACTAACCGCCCGAACAAAGCCCCGGCACTCTAGATCCACTATCAATTCAATCGTTTTTATCGAAGAACAATGCTGCCCCCTCATCCCAACACGGGGGATCGCGGAAATAAGCAAGAAAACTGGACCTATCCCGTAATAATCATCCGACGTCGGGGGCTTATCTCGCAACTCCAGCCGCCCGCGCGCCCAGCTCTCGTCGCTGCTAAAAACGCGCGCCGGCATTTTCCATCCGCGGACGCCTGCGAAACGACGCGACGACGACCGAGAAGCTCCGGATCCGCGATAAAGCGACGTTAATCTCCCTCCGGCCGCGCATCGGGCGAAATTGGGTCTCCGGCGCGCGGAAGCGAAAGCGGCGCCCGCCTCGGCCATGCAAATATCTTTGTATAACGCGCGGGGAGATTTCAGGCAGATTAGCGCCGGAGAGCTCGCCGATTGATCCCGTTAATTGGCATAATCGACTAGGGTACACGTCGCGGACCACCGGGCTCTCGGGTTTCCTCCTTGCTTCTAGAGACGCCGTCTTTTTTGTTTGGTGCTTCCTTTCTTTTTTTTTTTTGCGAGTCGCCGAGAGCCGCGTCGGCTTTCTTGCCGCGCGATTCTTTTGGCGAGGCTCGAGCGACTCCTGCGCACAGGCCTTTTTATGCGCGCCGTGCTCTGAAAAGGTTCGGCGCCGAGAGGAAAGCGAGCGCCTTAAGCGGCTTTTACGCGCTCGATGTCAATTAAAAATTACTCCTGGGAATAGACGGATCCTCTCGGCCGGAGTGGCGGAAAAAATGAAAATTTCCTATCCCCATTTTTTTTTCTCGGCCTGACGTTTATTGACTTCTAAATAAGTCTATAAGTGCTTCTGGATACGTGCGCCGCTCCAGGAAATGGTTTTGCAGAGAGAGCTTCAAGATCCTCCTCTGATCTGTGTAATTTGCTGCAGACCAAAAAGGACGTGACACATTTGACGGTTTGATTAAACAAGTATTGAGAAATTCTTCAGGAATCTGGGCATCAGTTTTTTTTCTTAACAGTACTAATAGACACTGGGTAATTATTAATAATTTCATTTGAGATGTATTACATGGTCATTTTATTAAAGATTTTATCGTTTCTATTCACCGCAATATTGTTCGAATAATTAAGATATGCAATTAAGCACGATAATTTTAAAGTTTATTACACGTCTCCGAGCAGAAATTTTTCATGCGTGACATAAATTTTTTAATATTTATGAGAGGGACATCTGATAAGTTTCGTGCAGTGGCATGTTTATATGCAAAAACTGACGTTTTAACTGCCTGTCCATTTCCGGGCTCATCGCGACTCCGAGTTAAATTAATTTTCTTTATTTGCCTGCAGAATCCCGATCTTATCTCAATAAAAATTTGCCTCGAGATTTAATATAATACGCTATTGCCGAGTATCTCAGCGGGATTCGCAGTTAACTGATCAGCTTGAATGTTCAACTTGATTGTTAAATAATTTATTTTACACTTACCCTTTATTGATAATTACATTCAATTAGGAATTAAATAATTAAGTCAATAAAATCCCGATTGAATCAGCTTAATTACATTGGCTTTTGCTTTTATGTAATTATTTAGTTAATAAAAATGAACCTTTAGTCTATATCTTACAAAGAATCGGTAAAAATTACACTTAAAAACTAGTTTAATTGATGTAAGGTCTAATTAAACATTTTCGTTTCTTTGATTTCGATTGCAGCTCAGAAGATTTAATTAGGAGCTAATTGCAACTGCTTAAATCAAAATGCTTCAACTGTTTATGGCTTTAGACCAGTATGAAAAAGTGCTCTCTGCCGATTTCGGCATTTGCGCCAATTGATACTCGTTTCAACACACTTCTAATTTCGTGTACATCGAGCCGCACTTTCTTCAAAGTAACAAATAAATTTAATTTAATTATCTCGAAAAGCTAAGAAAATTTACACAATCCCGATAGCGACTTATAAAATACCCCCTTGCGCAATAGCCCAATTATTCCCTTACATAATCAATGACCAACAATTCCGGCACGCGCGAGCAGCCGACAAAGCGATCCTGAAAGGCTCCATTCATATTATCCAAAACCGAGCCAGAAATTTCCCTCCGAGAGGTGAACGACCTCCCGCGGCCAGAGACAGAGACGCTCCGGTCCGTGTCGCAATTCGAAAACGTGGCCTTCGCGCGCATATAACGAACGCGACGCGTTATCAGGAGGCGCGCGCGCGCGCGCGTCCTGTCTCTCCGCGCTCCGCGATAAAGGAGCGAGAGCGAGAGAGAGAGACAGAGGAGAGAGAGAGAGAGAGAGAGAGGACCCCGCCCTCGCATTCCGCCGGGCCGGAGAGAGAGACGGTCGCGGTCGTTTGCACTTGTAACACACGCGGCCAGATATGAGATAGCTCGCGCGTGCGTGTGGGTGAAGGATATATTGAGCCCGGACGACGACGACTCTGATCTAGGCCTTGAGCGGCCCGAGCCGCTGCTTTTTATTTTCCTCGTCGCGGTGACCGAGACGCGAGAGAGGCTCTCTCGCGAGGGGACGCTTTTTTCGGCTCGCCATTGGGTATGGATGCTTTCGAGGAACGTCTTCAGTTACGCACTTCGCGAGTACTTTCGTACTGTTTCCTATAAAGTTTAATGCAGTTATTTTTTTTTTTCTACGTTTTAGCGCGGCCGATGATGGCTTTGGAGCGCGGTGTAGTAATTTCGTGTACATGAATTTTCTCGGCGTAATCAATGGTAGCATCGGATTACGACGAAAGTTCGAGCAATGTTCGAGAGATTGAAAAAAAATTTTAGCATAAATATAAGTTTGTCGTTAAAAAGTTTAAGATTACCGGTCCGCCCCGACAATTTATGTAATCGGAGCATTTTTCAGAGGCGCTTCGACTCGTAAAATGGTGCAAATATTCTCTCCTCGAATAATTTTAATTAACCCAAACTATTTGGGCCGTAAACAAAATGGCAAGAGCGGAAAAAACAAAAAAAAAAAACGGCGAAACGAGCCTTAATGATTGTAGATAAAAGGAGCAGATAAAAGGCATTTTAAAAGAATCTGGTCGTCCTAGATATTTTATAAATTTCATAGCAGTAAACTTACCTGACGATAAATTGGTGTTGATGTAGAGATCGTTACTGCTGAAATAATGATGTTGTTTCTGGCCTGGTGACAAAGGATTCGAAAGGGTGTTAGCGGCTGAAGGCAGCATTCATTATGCACGGTTCTATTATTCGTTAATTCAATTAGCAGACGGAGAACATGAAAAATCGGCTCTGGAATATCGCGGGCATTTAAGCCGCGCGGCGTATAATCCTGAATCAGGGGACACGCAGAACATTTATTTCCATAAAATAACCGTAAACTTTGAATATAGATTGTTGCCGTAAGTAGCATATAATGCACTTTGAAAGCGCAGAAAAGTTTTACGGTTTCCCTTGTAATTTGTATTCCCCCCGATTAAATCGGGAATATTTATGAAGTGATCTCAAGACCAGGAGCAATGTTAGACTCCGTGTTCCCATATGAAAATCGTAAAAGTGCGGGAAAAATTCTTAATCACCTCGCGGGCAAAAAGGCCATAGAAACCCCCGGGTATATCACCGTCATTTTTTTCCGCCGACTAAATTACAACGTCTCGAGAGCGCGGCAGTGGTGCGCAGTTGTACGAACTTTTGTGTAGGAAGCAAGCAGGCCGCGGCCATTAAACCTACTGATAAACTAAGTCGATCGTTAATAAATTCATCTGGAAAGCCCAGCAGTATAAACGTGCTCTTTCCCCGCGCGTGCATCGCATGAACCGGTTCCCTCGAAGAATACACACGGCCAGATATCCCCCGAGTTGCCCGCGCGACGCCCTCCTAAAACTCTCGACGCGCAGATCGGCTACCGCGCTCTTCCCTCGCTTCGAATTCGAGCGCTTGCGCTTATTACCCGGTGATTTTCCTCGCGCTTTCCGCCAACTCGTCGGGGCGCTCTTCTTGCGTGCCCGGGACCGGTATATCGAGAGCGCCGCCGCCGCCGCCGTCGCGCGATCCTCGCGGCCGATCGCGGGGAGGGCGCAGCATTGTATCGGACGTACCGTTTGTTTTATGTACACGCAGGCACGCACGCAGGCGGAGCGCGGCCGGCTTATAACGAGGCTAATGTCGCCGGGGAATGAAATATACGCGTGTAACGCGCGCCGCGCTGCAGGATAGAATGTCGCGGCCGTGAACGTGTCGCTGGCCTGTCGGTTTTCTTGTCCCGAGTAAGAGAGAGAGAAGTATACCTAAGCTCGAGAGTGCCTTTTGTCGATGCCCACGGAGAGCTGCGCGCGATCGGTTTAGCGAGTGATTGATCGGTAACGGAGAGCCGCGGCTTCTTGAGGCAGGCCTGAAAAATCGGGATGACTGCTAAGAGAGAGAGAGGCGGATTTTGGCTTTGTTTTGCCTTACTGCCCGGCTGATGTTTACATGGCAGTAGTCGAAAGACTTTTAAAAGGATAGTTGAGTATGTCAAGATCGTGGAGGTTCATTGATAAATCTGTAGATTTGCTTAAAATATTAATCATGGTTACTGCCTAATTTAGACAGTAATATTTCAGGCACTGGAAGAAGTTTTTTTTTCTACTGTTATACGTGCCATCTAAAATTTAAATTAAGTAGACAGAAATATGTCAAATATGTGAAGCTATCAGTTCATTTAAATGAAACTCCTTAACTAGGCAGTACACATTTTAAATCCGAGCGCGAAGCAAAAATCTCGAGCATCGGCAGCACAAACGTAGGAGGAATTTCATCAATTCTCCAGCCCCGCGACGTTACAAGTCTTTCGCCTGGCGTGAATCACGTTCGCCGGTAGCTCTCGGCGCCGCTACCAGAAACTAGATGCTATCGATTCCGCCGCCTCATACCTTCACGATCTCTCAGGATCTCTGGCCTGAAGCTCGCCGCGGATAATGCCGGTCCGACCTTTGTAAGGTCGCGCGCTCGGAGAGGCGGTCGGCATGCATTTTTTCCAGACGGAACGAGGAACGGTTCGACTGCCGTTCTCTTGCTTCTCTTTTCGCGGGTTATTTCGAACGAATGTTTTGTATAGGTTGGAGGAAAATTTTTGGTTCGGAAAAATGGTATATTTAGCGCTTTAGATTGGTCGTGTTTGTTATTTTATTTTTGTTTGTGAAATTAACGGGTTTTATTCCGTAATGAACGTAAACACTATAAGTTTATATAAGTAGATGATACCGTCACCTTTTGGAAACTTTGCATTAAATACTGCAAAATTATTTACAATTCGACTTTTTGATTAAATATTAATAAAAAATTTAACAACTAAATTATCACACTGCATAGTCCATGTTTTACCCCTAATTTACAAACTAATAAGGTAATAAAAGTAGCGAGGACACTTAACTCCTAAAAAAATCAAGTGCAATCAAACGATTAAATTCAGCAGTCCGTATAATTAACTTACATCTAGAAATAATCCTGACATAATCTCCAGCCACACTTATCTCGGCGCAAAACGAGCTGCCGTCCTTAAATTCCTCGAAAACTGCTTACTTTCCGCCAACGCCACGAAAAAGCTAAAAGCAAAAGGAGATCCCCAAAGGCCGCTGCGTTTCAATCCCCGCGGCTAAAGACTCACCTCCGCGCCTATCGAAATGCGATCGGCCTTCGGTAAAAGACGTAAACCCGTCTTAGCTGGAGCCTGAAACGGAGTTAATCGTCGCCTCGTCCCGGCCGTAGCGGAAAGGAAAACAGCGCCCGAGAGATGACGTCGCGCGCGAGGCTTCACCTACTTCTGACGGCGGTTTCCAACCGCTAGCCGAGAGCTCGCCGATTTATTTCCAAACAGTTAGAGGTGGAGACGCGCTCGGCGCGGCCCCTGATTACCCGCCTCTAGCGGTTCATCGCTTCCAATCGATTTCCCGCTCCTGATGGAAATTTATAGAATTGTTTTGCTTCCACGGAGAGAGAGAGAGCAAAGAGGCCTGATGTTTATTCAGCGGAGTGACAGTTAAATTAGGACGGACGATTGCATTAGCAGTAATGATACGCGAGACGGTCTCGGGCAGTGATAACTTTATTATGGTTATATACGCCGGAGATGTAATTTCACGTTGCGGGATGGTTTCAGGCAAAAATTTGACGGAGAGTCTCGTTGAATGTGAAGATTCACCGTAAATACGGTAAAACGCGGTTGCGCGGTATTAGAGGATGAAAATTTAATCGGAGAAGGAAAATGTAGTTCATATAAATAATTATGTGCCGATTAAAAAAGAATAAAATGTGTTAATTTAGTAGTTATATTAAAAATGAATTTAATTCTACCGTAATTAATGAATCTTTGACAATTATTTCGGTTAAGAATTAAGTATTATACATCGCCAAAAACATAAATTATCTTTAAGCAGCACTAAACGTTATAAAAATTTTACTGCTTTTTAATGGTATAAGTATTTATTATAACGGTACGTTATTATTAGAACCATCTGAGATTCCTATTGCAATGTTGCCAATATAATATTATTAAACTAGTACCATTTTATAAACGGACAAAATTATTGTTACTATATATAACTTTAATATGCGACATTACTAATTCACAAACGCCATTGACCATTTTTCCAAAATTACGGCATCACGTCAATAAGATCGCAAAGCAAGTCCTTCACTCGGGCTAAATGGCAAAAAAGTAGAGCCGCATTACCGTATATCAATTACCAGCGGGATAATAACCTCGGCATATCGGCCGATAGATATCAGGGAAAATTCCGGTGTACCGCTCCGAATGAAGTCCTCTAAACAACGCCACATTTATATCGGCAACATTTCACCGTCGTCCGCTAAATAATTGCTCATCAGGGCATTTTTCAGGGCGGCGCGCTCCGCTATCCGGACCATATCTTCGATCGGAGCCAGTTCCAATAACTCAGGCAAAAGTTCGACTCGCCGCAGATAATGGAGGCGTTTTCCGCTACCGATCTCCCGTGCACACACGCATACCTATATATATATACACGTTGCAAGAGATCGAGCGCAGCAGATTGACCGGTAGCAATAAAAGCCGATAGCCGAGAGAGTCTTCTTATCAGGCACGGACAAGTGATTACCCGCCTGACGGAATCTGCGGGAGATTAATGCCGGAAACCAGCTTAAGAGAAGGGGAGCTCAAGTGACTTGTGGCATTATAAAATCCCCCATTGCATTTGCATACGGTTTATGGGCCGCTAATGCCGGCACTCGCATTATTTCGAGGGGATTTGAATTATTTAAAGTGACAATCTGACGAGTTTTTTTTTTCGCCGACGGGCTTTGTGGGCCGTTTAATCGCGGCGGGAGGTTTTGCATGTGGAAAAAAGATTTTTGATGGATTTCGAGCGGCCGGGGGATTTATTTGGCTAAGCTTATTTGTTGAAATTGAACTGTGAATTTAATACTGGCAATGGTAATCGGGATTTACAAGGCTTCGGTAACAATTCATTTTGATAAAACAATTATAAGGATTTTAAACCAAACTATTCCAGTCGCTTTTAAATAAAACTGTGTTTAAATATACTTATATGCACACGTATTTAAAAGATTACTTAAAAGATTTAAAACTTTAAGACGAATTCCGTTACAAAAAGACGGATGAATACTTTTTATGCTCACATTTTTTAACTGGACGCTCAAGTTTAACTGCCCTTAAAATATTTTAAAGAAACTGACATTGGTTTCACAACAATGTCAGTTTATTCTGGGTCGCTCATCTCAAGTTGTCAATTATTAAACTTGTAACATAAATTATTAGCTTTGAAAGCATTCGTCGCAAAAGAAGCTTCCAAAAGTAGCCATAAGTGAAGTTTAAAAATAAAAACGATTACGCGCAGTTTTGAACGCTTCTCAATCGGTTATTTTTAGAAATATACATCCCCTGCAAAATTATGTTCTTGCACAAAGTTTTCTTAAAAATTGACTTTTTAAACTCAACATTCTACTGCGAACGAACCCTCAGTCTTATATCAAGATTGCAACATTCGTCACACAATTGATTACGAACATCCAAACAAAAATAGCCGATCCGTTCGCAAAAACGTTCTCGTCTCATAGCTGTTCCGGTTTTGAATAAGTGCCTCAAAGCTTGTCACGATCGTACGTCGCGATGACAAAACTAGTTTGTCCGACGAAAGAAAACAGAAGAGACCAACGTGCAGTACGAGCTTATTGTGTGCTTTACTTTTTGGACGGGGTAAAACTTACTAGAGCTAATTTTAATTCGATATAGAATGCCAGATGTCGATAATAATCAGTCTCTCGGACGACACGGTTCAATTTGCATATTTGGCTGATAGGAATCGGATCCGTTGATGATTATTACTTTAAGAAATATTAATGTCAGTGCAGTAAGGAAATTGCAAGTGTAAAAAACCCCATTAAAATTATTATCGTTTTAAATATCCTGTTTACAGGATATTTTGCAATAAGAGCGTGAAAAGTCAAGTTTTCCGATGAAATTTTATTTTGCGATTAAACCGTAGGATTCACTACACGATTAGGATGTGTCGACAATTTACTATAAAAAATCTTTAAAATTTGCATTTTAATGTACCACTTATCATGCCAAAATATTCTCGACTTTACCTGCACTAAATCCGGAAATAACGGAGCACCTAAACAAATTACCTTCCTTTAAAAATCAAAGCACTTCTCGCTTCCCCCCTGAAACGCGTCTAAGCTAATTACCGAAGCGCTCAAAAATTCCCCAAATCGCTTACCGAGCCCAACTCGGAAGTTTTCCCGCGCGCACGAAGGCCCCGCAGGAAAGTAGCGGCTTTTCAATTCGGCGATCCGCCGCGGAAAGCCGCAGCGGAGAGAGCAAGAGCTCGCTTAGCGCGTAAATGAGAAAGATCGCTTTTAAGAGGATGCTTATCTAACGGCTCATTAATTCGCGTGGCTCGGTAGTCCGGTGATATAATCCAGGCTCGGCGCGCATCGGAAAAGAAAGAGATAAAAAGCCGGAGAGAGAGAGAGAAGAACCCGTTCCTTTAACGAGTAGACCGCCTTCGCTCTCGAGTCCGGATCATTGTTTATCGATTCTCGCGCATCGGGGAGATCGCTGCGTTTTGCGTGCCGTCCTTCTCTCCGTTATATCACTGCGGGCTTTGACTATCCTTCGGGTACCGTATTCACTGGCCCGTAAGCGAGCGCCTTTGTTGATTCTGGCTGCTGGCTTCATTCAATTAGCTTGGCTTTTTTGGTGTCGTTCGAGTCAACTTATACTTTTACTTTTTAGTAGAAACATAAAAGTATAACTTCGATGACGTGACAGAGTACTTTTGTAGACGTACGAATTAAAAATTGTTTTAATAACGCCAATATTCATTAAAACTGTGAATTTTATAGTAGGTAGCTTGTTTTATCCACTTTGTAGTTTAAAAAATAACTTCTCTGTAAGAAAAACAGTGACACGTTTATCAGCCGTACTCCGGGCTGCTGTTTAAAAAAAATGTATTCATTAAACATCTCGCAGACGCGAATCAACGAATCATTATAAAAAATCATCAAAGACATAATTCTAAAATATCCCTCTGCGCGTAATTGCTCGAGAAAAGCACTTCCCTGTCTTTCTCAAACGATCCTTTTCCTATTTGCAGCCGGCACTCGTGCATAACAGTGAATTATGCTAGGAGAGATGCGCGGAACTGTTGAAACGATCCAATTATTTGCTCTGGACACCCACGCCTGCGCATAAAGAATAATGCCCGTGGACGTGAAGTTTATTTATATTCCCGGGGAAAGGAGGCGCGAAGCTTCGATCGAGCTTACCTATGCGGGCGGGGAAGTTATTTCAATGCGGCCTGGGTCTGTGAAAGAGTATTAGGCGTTAACGTTTCTTTTATTGGGAGTTTTTCCCCATTAAATATTTATTCGTTTCGATACAATGGGGGAAGAATTGGTGACAGGGAGAACATTGGTTTTCAAATACTGACAGGGAAGTACGTAGCTTGTATTGATTGACAGTTTATGCATATAATTGATTGGCATTTGACGAGAATAATATAGTTTTGGAATAAGAATAGAAACTAATTGACAATACAATTGATAGACTTGTAAAGAAACAGGTTTACTATTATAGTCATACTAATGACTCTGGAATTAATGTAGGGTTTCTAGGGATTCTGCGTTACCAGCTTAGTTGGGGAATAACATTCAGTGTCCGTAGCAGTATTCAAAGCAATATTCATGTTTCTTATCAGAACGTTGAAAAGTACTTTAGTGAAGATATTATTTAAATTGTTTCCACTTATTATTTATTTCAAATAATAATTAATCATGGTCCAAAAAATACTGTGGTCTATTTTGACGAAGCATAAGTAGGTAGATTTATAAATGATAAGATTATAACTACACTAATATTAAAAATTTTCATCATAATTAACAAAAATTCCGTTTCTTCACAATTATTTTTCTAGATAAAGTACGAAATTTAGAAAAAGTTGGACGGCATTGTGTAATCCAAAATAATATACTGGAGAAATAATGGTGAGATTATCCAATACATTAAGAAATATTTATAGCAAATATGTTCCAAAGAAATCACACCGGTTAAAAGAAAACACATCAAATGAGTACGAATTTGTCCTTTAGTATTAAAAAAATGTGGATAATCTATGTTTTATTATTCGTATGTTTTAACAAACATTATACCGACGCCACATCTTACAAATGGCTAGATATTTTATTGCAAAATATTTTGAAGCACGAAGAACCGCACCAACTAATGTTCTTTAAAGATTATTTAACAGAAGATAAACAAAAACAATTAATGTTGTTCCCAAAAAATAATCTAATTCAACATAAAAGAAACCAAGAGGTTGTCATCCAAAAGTTAAGTCAAAGTATTCCAAGTATTATTACTAATTTGGTAGAATTAAGCTCTGAAAACAAGTTACTATTAAACTTTATAAAATTTCATGCCAAAAGAGACACGTCGTTACTCATTGTTTTATGTACATCAAAAAATCATAATTTAAAAATATTAATAAATTTTTTTGAGCGACAACTGACACAGTATATGAGACCAAAGTGCCTTGTAATTTTCTTCGACTCGAATTTAATGCCCAACGAATTAATAAAACAGTTGCTTCAATATGCATGGTTTAAACAATTTTTAGATTTTTCTATTATCAAAGCAGAGAAAGAACAAGCAATGTTTTATCACTTCAATCCGTTTTTTCATATCTTTGCAGAAGAAAAATTTGGAGCCGAATCGATCATATTTCCAGACAAACTTAAAAATGTGAATAATTATCCATTAACACTGCTTTCCTTCAACAATCCACCATACATGTACTACACAAAGCTTGAAAATGGAACGGCCGAGATCGATGGAACTTATATTCTTTCAATAAAAATGGCAGCAGAACATTTAAACGCTAAAATTATCTTCATTGAACTCGAAAAGAATATATCCGTGAAGGAGGCAAGAGAGATGAACTATAAATTGCTAAAATTCGGAAAAATAAATATGTTTTCAATGACAGTCAATTTGGTAAATACTCAGCAATTCCTAGTGGTACCGAATCCATTCGGCTGCATAAGAACTGTCATCATAGTTCCACTTTTAACCGAAACAAAGTTTTTCCTTCCTTTAACTGCAATTATTCATTTATTAATCGTTCCTTTTGCTATTGTGTTAATTATGCAGGGGACAAAATTATTAAACATTACTAAACAGGATTGGAATGCTAACTATGTCTTCAAACTTCTCTTTGGTATTTCAGTCTCAAGATATCCCGAGAGAATTTGTGACAAAATCATTTGCTTGTGTATAATTTTGCTCTCTTTCGTCTATACAGTGCAGCTATATTCCTTCATATTGAAGGTCAACATCGTAAAAGAAGAAAAAAATTTTGATACCTTACAAGAAATTGATGAATCGGGACTAGAACTTCATGTAGACCCACTGATTTATGCAATTGCTTACCGAAACAACACAAACCGTTATATTCAAAGTTTAAAGCCAAAAATAAAGAAAATAAACTATACTCAGAGCTGTGTTGATAAACTAATGAGATCTCAAAACGTTTTTTGTTCCACATTTATAGGAAAAGCGTTGCGCTTTGTAAGGAGAAATCGCAATCCAGACGGATCACCGAAAATGAAAATTGCTGAACCAATAGTCGATTGTATGACAAACGGATTCTTATTTGAAAATGCTTCTCCATTCGCTACTAGATTCCACCAAGTAATACAAAGGATATTTGAGACTGCAAGTCGGCCTACGTCACCTGCTGTTAGGCGAAATTTAGGCTACGTAGAAAAACGACAAGAAAGGGAAAACACTATCTTGCAACTATTATCCTTGATTTTATTTGTCTCATATTTCGTTTCCGCTGTTGTCTTCTTAATGGAATTTTTTGCGCTCTTCGAAAAAATACGAGATATTCCAATCACTAAATTTTTCATTACCTTAGAATCATTCCGTAAAATTAAGACTTATGTTTATCGATGCATAACCGTTTCCTCGCAGAGAAACTGAACAATGTGACAGATAAATTTACATTTAATGAAAACGTAAACATTTTGCGTATTCATTGCTCAAACATAACATTTGTCTACATTATAATTGAATAATCTTTGTGACTTATAACTATAACATTACGTAAAATGTAAATTTATCTTATTCTGTTTACACAATTGATAAAATATTATAATCCACCTGGAATAGTTGCGAATAAAATTTATTAAAAAACCAATTATCATGATTATTAACTTTTTTTTTCCCAATATTACAATTGTATCTTCGAAGTTCGCTCTAAAACAGAGCCATTTACTCAACATCTTGTTAAAAACAGAAATTTCACAGAAAATAGATAAATTACCGCCTTCTTGAAACCACGGAAGAACATCGAGCACGAATCCCCCGTCGAGACCTCCGCGACATTGCACAACTCCGAATCTCATAAATGAATATTCACCTGCCTCCTCTCGGCGTAGAAAAATAAAAAAAATTCGTCAAGGAATCCGTTCGGCTCGCAATGCAAATCCGTCCCTCTTCGTCGTCTGGAGCGCACCTTAATTCCGCGCAGCAGCAGCGGCAGCCCTCGCGGCATTCGCGAGAGCGAAGAATGCCACCTGGCGGCGGGTACCATCGCGATTGAAAAACGTCACGCGGAGCTTTTATCGGGATCGCGCGCGGCGCTCGGCCGCGCGCGCGCGCCTTTACATAATCCCGATCGGTGCACCGCCGCGGCTTACATAATGGCCCCGGCGCGCAGCCTTCGGTTCTCACGTTCTCCCTTAGTTAATGCCGCTTAGGCTAGCCTCTTTATGTTTATTATACATACGCGGGGGCGCTTCCGCGAGAGCCGCTGCACGTGTGTGGCGCGCAAAGCGCACGAGGAGGGAGAGAGAGAGGATTCGTACGGGTAAGCCAGGCGGACAAAAAAGGAGGAACGGTGCTGCCAAGGTCGCGGCACTTGCACGCTTCGGGTCTTGACTTTAACGGTGCCGCGTCGATATTGGATGGTACTTTGTATATATGCATATTTTACTGGGATGCTTCGTTACTGTTTGGCTGGGAAGCGGTTCTAAGTTAATTGGATGTGTTTTAGCGAGTTTAATGGTTTTCTGGATGTTTATATATCGGCAGTAATATCATTGTAACTATAAGAAAATATGCAAATTTTATCTTAATTTTGAATGGTTTTTACCAAGAGATTTGAAGTCTTTAAACTCATTAATCTGAGGTTCCAAGACAATAGGTCTTTAGCTTAACCCTCCGCTTAGCACCGCAAGAAAAAAAGAAGAATTTAACGAATTCGTACAAAAGCCTCATTAATACCAATGGGACTAATTAGAACCAAACCCGAATAAAATTTTAGGCGCCACAATAGCCTCGTTTCCTTAAAAATCACCTATTGTACTGGGAAAAGCCCCGGACCGACCTCCAGCCCCGAGAAATTAATTAAGATTTAGCCGATCGTTGAACCCACACACCAAGAACAGTTACCCTCCTATCGGCGAAAAATCGGCGCCCCCGATAATTCTACCCCCCATTGTGCGCCGCGAAAATTTTTGTCCCCGCAACCCGGCCAGGGAGAATAGAATAGAATAGAATAGAATAGAATAGTTTATTGATGGCTAAGGACTCAAGGTCCAAAATAGCCCAGGCTTATACAA
>UCOM01003176.1:0-19725 GCA_900474385.1 Ormyrus pomaceus | reverse complement strand
TGCATGATTTTTATTCAAGCTGGCGCGAAATCGAGCTTTGAGCAAGGAATTTTAAAAATTCTGTTTTTTAGGACTTTAAATATTCCAATAACAAAATTTATATTTAAATTTTGTTAGCTTTTCATTAAATTCTAAAATGAGCATATCAAAATAAAATAATAATAAAAACGAGATAATAATGAACAATAAATTAGTTAGGAGGAAGCTAACTGCCAATGACTTGGCAGCGGTTTTTTCTTCGTGTTTAGAAGCTGTCGCTAAACTGTACGTTGGTGTCGAAGCCCAACAAAGAACAATTTGATCTTTCAATGACGAAAGCGGTGAAAATAATAGTTCTGGAAAAAGTATTAAATGCAAGTACTGTATTTGTATACTTAAGTATAACGGATACGTTAAAAACATTATACTTAAAATTTTTCATGCTTAGATATTTATAATCAGATTAATATAATATATTTTATTAATTCGTGTTAGAGTATTATGTATTATATTTCTTTTATAGGTGATACATAATGGAGCGGTCAAAATATATATTCTAGCACTGCTAGATACAATTGTGGAAATTTAGATTTTCAACTAGTAATTAAGGATCACACGATATTAAAAAAATTGTCACCCACAATTATGGAACTTACAAAATTAAGAAAATTCAGAAAATTTGTTAAAAATCTACGAATATTTTTCAGTTTTTCTTAATTTAAAAATATTAAACCCAAAAAATTTAACAAAAAAAAATGCATAATTGGTCGTTAGTTTGAATAGGGGTGGCTCGATATAACCTTGCCTCATCTACAAGAAGATGCCCCAGTGATAAGCGGGTTGCTTGGTGCCGGTCCGCTTGACCGCCCCGCTTATATGCTTTTACAGGTGCTAGTTCTCGTACGGGTTGGCCGACGCCACCTAGCGGGCGTGCTGGTACTATGTTTGCCGCGTGATCGCTTAGGGCGGCGCGAAATTCAAATCGCTAAAAGTCTGCGTTTTATGTTTTAATGCTTAAAACTAAGCGAAGAGGTTTAATATTAATTTAAATAATAATAATTATTTAATATTAACATATATACAGGTATCAAAGCTTCGAGTGAAATAACATCCAATTGCTTCGACTTTCAAGTCAAACTTGAAAATTATGGAAACAACTCATCTGAAATGGATTCTATTATATCAATTGTAATATTCGAAATTTTAAAAGCACAGTAAATGATAAAAAAATGTTAATAAAATTTTGCTACATTTTAGAATAGTTCCACTGAAGGTGGCGTAAATTTCAAACCACAACAAAAATAATTATTAATTAACTATACAATATGCATCAAATCAATACTTAATAATTGATGATTTAGATAATGAAAAATAAATCGTTTCAAGGAGACTATTTTGGTCAATTAATAGATGAGAATTTATCTACAGATGATGAAAGAAATTTTTAAAATTCTAGTTCCAGAAAAACAATAAAGAAGGCAAAAAAAGTCTTAGAAGAGCAACAAAAGTCATAGATAGTGGTACATCATCTAGCTCATTACCTTTGAAAAGAAAAAATTTAACAGGTTTTAATAGAAAAATAGAATCAACTAACTTAAATGATACAATATCTGCTAATGAAAATGTATTAGACTTTGATATCAATTCAAATTCAAAACCATATTTAGTACATATCGATGATAAATGAACTCTGTAGTGAAGTTACAATTGTTGGATTAGATAAAAAAGATCAAACACTTGAATTCGGAACGTTTTTGGTTAATATCGTTTGTTATTTGGTTGTTTCTTTTCTCGCGTGATTTCCTGATTTTGTGGGGAACAACTGCACATCTACAAAAACTAAGTTTTTCCTTTCACTTATTTCCATAATTAAAATTTCTAAACATAAACTGTCTCTCGAACAATGGATAAAGCAAGTAATCTTTTAAAGAAGCAGCCGCCATAACTTTTATCTCGGGGCGCTCGACGCGTGCACCTATCGAGTGTACTTAAATTAAAAGCCAGGCCCGGCTAAATGGCGGATGCAATTGATGAAGCGCGCGTGCAGGAGGCGACGGAATGAGCAATGCTCGGCCGAGCCCCGATGCCCCCGCGCGCTTAAAACTACACGCGCCAAAGGAGCAGGCAGCACTTTTCGCGCGCAAGAAAGGGTTGACGATAAATTCAAATGAAAGGGGGGGAGTTCGCAATCTGTGATTCAACGCCATTAAACACGGGATCTTTTAAAGACACTCTGGCGCGCTTACCCATGAGATAGCGCATATCCGGGGTGAGCAGCTTGATACTGCGCAAGCCTAGAACTTACCTTGATTAGTGAGTTATGAACTTACGGGCCGAGTGCGCCAAAAAGAGGGACGTGTGAATAACAGCTTGCACTCTTTAAAGTGTGCTTTTTAGGATGAGAATCGCCGCTTAAGGCATAAAAGCTTAGTAAATTAAGCGCTATGAGAGGTACTTTTACTTTGGAGATTAATACGAGTTTTAATTTATTTTGCCAGTGGAAATGGTAAATTGCGGTATTGGACTTCATTTTTGCAATCTAAATATATTATTTTTTCATCATTTTATTTTTTAAAGACAAAGCAGATTGTAGGAAGCAATTTAAAAATAATCGTAAATATGAATAAAAATTAAAAGATTTAAATTATTCCAGTTAGTGTTTTAATTCTAAAAATAGAGTTGAATGAACATCAAATCAGGGGTATCTTAATTTTGTAATTTAATTAAAAATTAAACTCGCTTACTTATATCTGGATTAAGCAGAAACACAGATTCCGGTATTTTGGTCCTCTATATAGTATTGCATTCATTTTAATTTTCTTTTTCTTCATTCGCCATTATGTCTTGCACTATTCGGGCGTCTCGTTATCTGTAACGAGGCAGAAAAAGACAAATACGTCTGCTCACCTATATAGTGATAAAAAATAAGAAAAACTTGATTTATATCACACCGATATTTTTCGCAGCTCTCAGTGTTTCTTAATTTGAGGTTTCTCCTGGCTGCAAACCGATGGGGTAATTTGATTTCTTGGTAAATCGGTTGGAAGTAAATCAGAGTACAGTCAGCATCATAAGTGCGGCTACGTCTGTTTTTTGCATTTTCTTCATTACCGTCTTAAACATTTCCAAGAACATTTTTCACTCAAAATACTGTTTACGAAAATTGTTCACAAGTATTTTGGAACCATTAGATCATCAGAAAACTTTGATTTGTTATTTCTCTGTAAAATAATAACCTAATGCATTGGATCAAAGAATTATTTTGTGTAAACTATTTTTTTTATTGAAATTTCTGAACTGTATTAATAATTGTTTGTGTAAAAAAGCTTTTGAAAGAATTTAGAATTTAAATAACAAAAATGCAAAATTAATAAAATATTAGAAAATAAATTAAACGGGAAACTGATGAAAAAAAGCAGAATCGCAACAACGTCTCGAACTAAGCTAAAGCTCGAAAAAGTTTCATCCCACCGCTCTTCAGTATTCCAGCAAAGTACAGTCGTCGAAAGACGATTTGACCAAGTTTAACCGACTCCTGGGCACGCGAGTTTTCCATGGACGTGGCACTTGGGAGGTGTTGCAAGTGGAGGCGAGAACTACAGCTTACGCGCGAATAGCGCCGGTCACTTCGCAAATCCGTCTGGCCAGCGCCCCGTCGATGTCTCCTGCTCGGAATACCAATTCCCAATTCGTGCGGGCATATCGACTAGGCACTCAAGAGCGTGACGCAAATGCCAGATGCAATCAGCGAGGCGGCAGCAGCAGCAGCGAACTTCTTCGTCCTCTCTCGGTCGTCGCTACTTTTATTTCTCGTATATATCGCTGTCTCGCAACTGATGGACGAGACTGCAATCTGGCTTAATCTGGAGTACGGCGCTCCTCCGTTTAGTGTCTTAGTTGCTATTGTGTGGCTCCGGGTCGTGGAACTCGCTCGGGTGTATAAGTAAATGGAGAAAAGAGTTTTGCCGAGGGAGATGAAGGATGGGCCGAAGCGTGTGGCCAATATGGAGATAAACGTACGGCCGTGACAGTTTTACTTATTCGGGAAAACGTATTCTTTTGAGTTTATGTGTTTTCTTCGCGCCTATTTCATTACGAGTCGAGAAAGCTTTTTCTTTTATTCGCAAACATATTCAACTTTTAGACTTCCGCGACAGGCAATTCGGTAAGGTCCTAAGTGCATTAGATAATTACGCTCCTCGACTCTTAAATCTCTTATTTTTAATCGAAAGAGATTATTTTCTTAACGCTTAAAGAGAAAGTATCTGAGCGTGAACGCCAACACGTTTTAAGAATGAAAGGGAATTTCGCGGTGAAAACGTAAACAGTATGCCCTTATGCGTCACCGCGCGCTTATGGAAAGGGACTCACATATGACGCCTTAATCACTTACGGTCTATAGTTACATTTATGAAACGATCGAGGGCTCATACTAGGCGACAGAAAAGCGATGCGCCGCATCCCCCTCGATATCTCGCAGTTGACTCGGTCAGAGAAGATGAATAAAGATAAGCTTTTACTGTGATACGATCCGAGGGAGGGGGATTTTGCTCTCGAACTGCCACGGAATTCATCAGTGCATACGTGCAATTTGTATTATTTCATAAATAATTCCGAGATCTGTTTTGAGACACGACGAAATATGCCTATATTGATTTTTTCTCGAGCACGTGTACACTTATATTTTGACTAATACGCCGAATAGAATATGCTTTCACACTGACTTATTGGGAGCACTTTCTCTGATTGAAAATGTTTATTACAATATATAATGTTTCCAAAAAATATTCTTATTCTTAGCGAAACGATTAAATTTAAATGCAATATTTCGACAATATTTCGCAAGATTGTCGAAATTTTTAACTTATCGATCCTTTTGCTTTCCTTGCCAGGAGCTAAATCAGTTCAGAATCTGCATATTTCTGCACTGCCTGTACCAAGCAGATCGCTTAACGATCTCACTCCAGTCGACAGGACAATAAAAAAGTGAAGAACAATGAGCTAGCGGCGTTGTGCAGCGGCACAAAGTGTCCCTCCGATGAAATATACATACGCACGACTGGCTGTTCTCCATTCGCGAGGAGAGAGGAAACCAAACTCCATAAGACGGAAACCGCGTAAAAAGAATCTTTCCAAAGTTGAGCGAGAAGAGGGAAATTACGTCGAAAGTCCCGAAAATTTATTGGTGCACTTTTAAAACTCCACCTTTTCGAGATTAGCATATTATTCTATGAAAGCGCGAGCGTGTGCGAGAGCGCGCCTCGGGACGAAGGAGAAAGAACGAAGGGGCGATGCGGGCGAACGAAGTTACCGGCGCCTTTTTACACGCGCATGGATGTGTACGCGTCAGTAGGCGCGGGAGCATATCAAATATGTTGATAAATGATCCCTTTGAGCGATGAATAGACGCGGCCTCTTCGACTTTTACCAAACGAGGTCGAGGAACTCGGGAGCCGGAGTCGCTTCGCTTTGGAGCTCGGTAACGCGCGCCAAAAGTCGGGGCGACGATAGAGGCGTGATATTTGAATGTCAGAGGATCGTGGAATCAAGTGGAATGAGTAAAGGAGAAAAGACTGCTCAAAAGCTGCGCCAACTGTAGCTTTCGGTGGAGATCTGCATGAGAGGAGTAGTGTAATTATTTTTTTCCAAAATCATCTGTAATGTACAGATACGTTTGACTGACATAAAATTTTACAAGATTACAAAATAGTAATGGATATGTGGATTAACGGAATAAAAGATCTTTTTGAAAAAAGAAATTCAATCGTTATTGTTTTACATACTCGCACTTTAAATTTGAAGATTTTCGCTGCATTTTCATACAATGTCTAACAGAGTGAAAGATGAAACGTCCAGTAGAGCCAGAAGAAGGCCAAATCAACCGAACTTCCGTCAAACCAATCACCAGTGACCTCTTGCCAGCTCTTTGAATTTCTTCTTTAAAATCCCTTTGAGAATACGTATCTCAAATGTTTCAGTGGCTTGATTCACGTCTTTTGCCTATAAAACTTACAAAGAGGTTTCCAAAATATGGAAATTATATTCTACAAAAAAATTCTTATACAAAGTATTACAGAATATCAGAAATAAAAAAAACAATAAGTTTTTCATTACTTTCATAAATATATATTCTCAAAATTATCAGAATAAAATTTATAACTATATTAGAATAAATATTAAGAAAATAATGCTATAAAATTTATTTTTATAGATCGAATAATAATTTAATTTACTTTGTTAAGAAAAATCCAATTTTATTTACATCATCTGCAAAGTAATATAATTTTCAAGAATTACCATTTGCAAATTTTACCTTCAACTGAAAAAACAAATTACTATAGATAACTGCAGGCTTCTAAAATTACTAGTCCATTTGTCGGTATGTTACCGACAAGTAGTAATGTTCGATGATTTAAGTTTACCCCACATGAATCACAGGATTCCTGCAATACCTTTTGTGGATACATCTGACGCGCCATCTGAAAAGATTTTAAATAACTAAAATTATTGGACCGAAGAATATAGTCTGTGAAATTATTAAAACAAATAAAAGACAATTTTTTATTTTAAGATGTCTTTTAAATTTTTCGTTCATGCGATTAAATCACAAAAATTAATAGTTTATTTATACGCTTGAAATTAAAATTTTTATAAATGAATCAAGCATATAATAATTCTTGAATAATAACGGTACTTATTCCTTATCTATCATAAAATTATTATGTAATAGAGTGATAAGTGAGTCAAAGTTAATAACAATATTTTCATTTTACTATTAATTCAAATAAGACTTTATAATTATTATTATTAGTCCATGTGCCATTAGAATAAATTTAAATGAATAATTAAGATGTCTTTATTTTTAATACGTATTATTATAAATACTTCAAATAATGCAGTTTTGCGTATTAGTGAATAGATTATGCAACTATTTTGTATCCCCAATATTATGCAGCGATAATAATCTAGCGGTTAGTCACCATCAATCACCGCCGATTCGCCGAATTCGTAAATAGCCTTCACTCCCTGCCCTAAAAAATCCAAAATTTGTTATCTTACAATCTTTCATCCAAGTATTGTTCCCTGGTTATTACGCACCGAACAGTAAGTCTGCACAAGCGCCAGTTACAGTTTTCGTGCACGCGAACCGTTATACACATTTCGGTCAATTAAATCGCGCGCTGCTATCTCCCCGGATATCGTTTTCCGTTAAACTTTGTTTTGCGGTTCCTTTTTTTTTAACTATGCATGATAAATGAGACATGTATATTTACGCTCTACCGTATTTGCATTACGTGGCTGGTTTAAATCGCCTTTGAAAAGCTGAAATTTTATCAAAAATCGTTTTGTTTTATTATTCAAAAAGAGCTATTTTTTCTTTCGAATATAAATATGTTTATTTCCGTACCATCATATCTGGAATAAGTGGTTTTATTCAATTTATTAAAATGCAAATGTTAAAAGTATTTATAAAATAAAAAGATGCTATAGAATGAACAAGATTCCATGAATATTTTAAGTAATGAAAACTGCAAGTGTATAAAATAGAATTACGAAACTATCATTGAAAATGCTTATTAAGTTAGATTTTATTTTGCAAACATAAACTCTAGTTGATTAAGATAACTTGTCATTATTTTGAATTACTATTTTATTTTACTTATTATACAAATATACAATGCACGGTCTTGAACGAAGCTGGGAAGCAGGGTATAATTATCAAAGGTGTTGAATTCTAAAACCAGTTTTATCACAAAAATCGGAAAACATAATTAGCGATAGGTATCTCGTCGGTGCACTCCATTTACGGTAAATTCAGGTAGTATAATCCCGCATTAGTTATGACAGCCCGCGTGCAAAAATGATAGTCCTGTCAAGTGTAATAATTCAAAACTCTATTACTTTTTGCTTTCTCTTGGGGAAAGTTTTACGCGCGTTAAATTTTTGTCATTTTTCTGTCACCATTTTGGGAAAAATTAATATTCAACTGATGTAAAATTGTAAACAAAATATTAAATAATCGATATTATCGGATTATATTGAAAGTTAATAAAATTGAAATAATTATAAATGGACACGATTTAAACATAAAATTTTAATTAACAATGCAATAAATAGGTAAATATTAATTTATTTTTTATTTGAAAAACATGTTTTTACATTATTCAGGTTAGTGTTAACCACTGCAAACAGATTTTGAGCGTAGAATAGGATTATTTCAAGCTAAATAAAAGCCGAATGTGAGCGATTTATTCTTTTTTAATTCTTTTGTAACTCTAACTTGAATGCACCGAGCGTGACAATAGTCTATTGGTTACGCCGATTTCTCATAGTTCCAATATTCCCTCTAAAATTCATAACCAAAGCTAACCCAGATTTCATAAAAAGAAATCAGCATACGTGACATTTCAATGTTTGTACTTTAAAATTAAAGAAACTTTTCAGAAAATTCAAATGAAGTCGATTAATAAGCTTTTTAGATGTAAAAATTCTTTTTTCACCTGCCGCCAACGAAATTTAAACGTTTTGTCAATGTCATGTGCGTGAATAAATTTAGATTTGCTAAAAGTCTAATCATCAATAAATAAGATCACTTGAAAGCTTTCTTCTCGACCCACTACTCAGTACGTAAAGAGTGTGCCAACTTTTATATTCCGCGAAAAAAGTGAAAACGAAAATTACCCAGCACTTTGGCTTTAAAGCGGGAGTTTAAAGCTTCGTCACCGACGCCGGCCGGCCGGCGCTCCTTGTAGATCAATCGGCGCATATCGCGAGCAAGTAGCAGCCTGCAAGGCAGAGGACGACAAAGACCGTATGCACACAGGTTCTCGAGGGCGCGAGAAGCACGTACGTACATAGGAGCTCTCTCTCTCCCGTTCCACTGTATCTCGTGTGCCTCCCGGAACACATGCCGCTAATGTGGACATTACCGGGCTTGCTGTGCTCTCTCGCTCCGCAGCCGGTCCGCCGCCTCGGGCCATTGCCACCGCCGCGCGCGGCGCCTTACCCCTTTTTGAGGCCAAGACAGATAACCCGAGAGCGCCCGTAAACTCGCCGTAATTGACGTTTACGCTTATGTCTTTGTTCCGAATAATGGAAAACAGGGCCCTCTCGGCCGCCGCTATTTTGCTCGAGTGACTTGGTTCTTACGGCGTGTAACTCTCTCTCTCTCTCTCTCTCTCTCTCTCGCCGCGGCGAGCGACTTGTGTGTGCGGTGCATGTTTTCGGGACACGCCCGCCGGGGGCTGTTTAATGACGAAAATGACTCACATGTGCTTTCGCGCGCGCGCACTTCTGAGGGCGAGCAAGAGGGAGGGAACGAGAAGGCGCTGGTTATTATTAATTTGAACGTAATCGCTTTCTCTCTCTTGCGGCAGTTTAATGGGATTACCCCAGTACTTCTTGGTGCTTCTTTGAAATATTGTTCGCCGCCTATTAACGTCTTGAAAAATGTACGGGAATCGTTTAGCCGCGCGGAGGGAACGTGAGAGCGAGGGGATGGACGTGCGGCTATAACCATCCTTTAAAATTTCTAACATTTTTCAGTCACCAGCAGATGGTTAATGCGATGGCTTGCATTCGTGTCAATACTAATTTGACTTAATTTTGCTTCCTGCTTTTTTCCAAAGGACTGGCACCTTCTGTAAATGATTAATCAAAATACCACCCAGTGGTTCTAATTAATTTTTTTCCCATCGTCTTCGTTAGCAATGCATTTTTACTAATAAATAATTCATAAGAAAGTAAAGATTTTCGCTATCTACTAGAAAGCGACACAGTTAAAAGTACAATAAATTACGTCAAACATTATTTATATATTTGCGAGGCAAGTACACGCGATAAAGGATGAAAAGTAAAAATAAATAACATAAATAATCCGAGACTGAAAGGGGTACACAAAAGTGCGCATTTCTTTGTTTCAAATTACTTGTATGTCGTGTGAAGTAATTGCACGGTAGGCGAATGAGATGGATGGAAGAAAAAAAAAAAAAAAATCCCAAAGTTTCGTGCGAAAGGAAAATTTGTGTTTTGTTCTTGGAAGGCACTTTAAAGCCTTATCTTTGAGAAGCAGGCGTGCGTCTGTTCGGAACACTGCATTTTATTGTTGCCCTAAAGAAAGGTTTCAAATAAATTGCCTGCATTTGAGTTGTGCATTTTCAAACGGTGAATCATCGTTCTCGGGAACCTGAAACTGATTAGCATACGCGATGACCGTTTAGTGCCTGCTTCTCATTTTACCCCGACTAGCGTTTTACTTCTGCAATATTTGTTTCATTATACAGGGCAGTATTTTCAAAACATTTAAATTGTACCGGCACGTACCTGTTTTAACAATCGACGATTAGATTACTGAATTCTCTAAATGAGAGGACTTCGTCTACTCGATGTTATCTAATTTTGTAGAACATTTAAACGCTTTAAATAAGTTTGTGGTAGAAGGCATTTAAATAAATATGTTTTAAAAAATCATTATGAATAATATAACAATAAATTTATTCCATTACACTGGAATTTCAAATAACAGTTGCAATATATTACGAGTTCTGTTAACAAGTTATAAAAGCATTTATAAGTGTCCTTTCAGTTTGTTTTTAGTAGTAAAATTAACTATAAACATTCTACTTTATGAAGTTTCTTAAATGTATAACGTAGTATTGATTCTTAATTAGAAAATTGTTAGCAATTGATTGCGGTATGCAGTTTTAATTTTCAATATAATAATTATTAAATTGAAAACATTGTAGATTTAATATATACATTTACGCAAGATTATCAATAAGTTATCTAGAATAAAATAAGAATGCTATTTTTTCATAATTTTACTAGCCAAGTCTTGTTATAAAAATATATCTTAATGTAAAAAGTTGAAAGTACTTTAGTTTACTATGTTGAAAAGAGCATTAACTCAAGATTATCCTGCAGCTCTCGTAAGTGAAGTTTTATCGGGATTATATGACGAACTTGTTCAATGATTGCAGATCTAACTTTCTGAATATCACTTCACAACAAACCACCTTTACTGCTCGTTGCACTTCTTATACTGCCATCTATTATACGATAAGAACTAACTGTAACACTTTCAATTTCTGCAAGAGCGTAATAAAAGTAAAACGAATGCTGTCAATTTTTAAAGACTCGCTTAAGATTTTTACTTCGATAAAGTCGGACGTGGAATTTTACGTAGTTACGATAAATATTATTTTATTACAAAATTATCAGCTAATAAAGTAAAAACTCTATTTTAATTTAAACTTATTTTCTCACTTATTCAGAAAACTTAAATCTTGACGCAATAAGGAAGGATACAGCCGGAAGATTATACTCGAAACTTAAAATCATCGTTATTACAAAATGCATCGCGATAAAAAGAGACGCGCGTTATATTTACGCGAGGCGCGAAAGTACAATCTAAAGTGACTTATACGGAGTACGGTCAAGTATGGCAGTATAATTCCGCATCAGTATATCCTTTGTGCACGCTTGACTGTGCATTTATGTATCCACTCTCGTTCATTCGAGATGCCTATCCGAGTCTCAAAATTAGTCACCGCGCGTGTCAACTCGATTCCTGTTCATCTGCACGGGATTTATCGGACTTGACGTATTAATTTTACACTTCTCCGGCATTTCTCCCTCCATAATAAATCCGTGGCGCTTTTAATGAAACGCGCCCGGATGTTTGCAAATTTAAGATTAAAAATATTTTACAAAATGTTCTCTCGAACAATTTAACACTCAACCGCCCAATGAAAGGTGAAATAAAGCGTTAAAGTCTTGAGATAGAATCAAGTGTATTTGAAGCGACTCACTGAATCAAGATGCTTTAAATAAGCCTCGGCATCATATATTTTCCCGGGCAAATAAAACTGCGGCTCGCACCTAAAACGCGAGTAAAAAAGAGTGCCCACATTATCCTTTAGAATATCGGCCTTATTCATAAAGTCATATAAAAGGTAGAATCTCGGCCGCGGTGTGCACTCGGCCAGTTATTTATCCGTGAATTATCGCGGCGTAATCCAAAGGGAGGAGAGAGAGGGGGGGAAGGGATGCTAGAAAAGCTATCTCGCCGCGCGCAAGTGGCTTCCGCGCTCGGAGTCTCGCTCGCGCGTCGCGCGCATCTCCGAGGTATTTTACTTCGCTCTTAAAAAAGCGTTTAGACCTGCCACCCCGTCCCCCCGCCCCTCTCTCTCTCTCTCGTTACATACTTTAGCCCCGCGCGCGCGAGGCCTCCAGGAAGCAGACTGTCTGCCGCAGGCTCGACGCGCGCGCCAACCTCGCCGCGGCTCCTATAGCTATATACATTAGCGCGAGTCTCCAGTTACTGCCGCGCGCTGCTCTATATACGGTCGCTGTCTGCGGCAGGAACAGCCCGCGAGAGAGAGAGAGAGAGAGAGAGAGAGAGAGAGAGAGAGAGAGAGCGAAGGGTGTGCTTAAATCGCGAGCACGCGCCCCGGCTCGCTCGCTCGTGGAGAAGAGTAGTATACGGGGCGGAATGCATAAATTCGCCGGACTGCAATTGGCGCGCGCGCGCGCGCAAGCCCGCGAATACTTTTACAATTCAAATTATGGAAATCGCCGCCGCCGCCGCCGCGCGAGGGCGAGAGAGGAGGAGGAGCACCGGAGAAGGAGAGAGACAATTCAGGCTGGGTCCCCCGATCGCCTCCGGCGTATTATGTATACGGGAGTGCGTACGGGCCTGCTCTTTTTTTTTCTCTCTCCCACTCTCTCCTTTCGCTCTCTCGTTTAGCCGCGCTATCGCGTTCGCGCACCAGCGAGTACCTGACGCTCTCGCTCCTGGATTTCCCGAGGATGTATCGGCCCCTGCGCCCGATTTCAAAGGCCAATCAAGGGGAGGGTAAGGCTTTCCCTCGGCAGCTTTTGACGCCGCTATCCGGATGCGGGCTGGCGATTAAGTTTTTTGTGCGAGCCGGAAAAAGAGCTGCTGCTGCTGCTGCCGCCGACGCTGCTTCGCTAATGCTCTCTGCCTCTCTCTCTCTCCGCTCCGACGTCATTTCGACGAAGCATTTGTTTGGGTTAACACTGAGAATCACTTGCCGCCGCTCGACGGATGTAAAGCTGCTTTCCTCGTGGAACGGGAGAAGCTTTATTTTACGGATTTCGGAGGTTCAACTGTACACGTATGCGCAAACTCCGCGCAACGTTTGTAAATTAGGGCTTTCGGAAACGCGGGATTTATGTCGACTCTCTTTTTTTTTGCGAGAGGGCATTCGAGTTATTTGCGAAAATTTCAGCTCGCGTTAAAAGTACGTGATTGGAAAATGGCGTAGAGCTATTTCGGGGCAATTTCTCGAAGCGTGCTATTGTTTCGCAGCTGCTGTTTTACTTGAATGCGGGGAGAAGTACTAACAAGTGTTCTTAGACGGGTGCAAAAGTACGTCAATTTTGTGAAACCTTTTAGTGAAAATTATTAATACTTTTGGCTGTTAAACTTGAATGCTTTCAATTGTGCGCAATAGATTTTTTATTAATTACAATGAGAAAAATAAATATTGTTGGTTATAGTAGAATATTAGTTACTCCGTGATTGTTCCAATAATTGGGTTTTCACTGGTCTTTGAAGCCGCAGCGCGGTAATTAATTTTTATTAAAACGAGCCTCCCAAAAGTTAAATATAAAAATTATTATTGTTATGCTAACTATTATTGTCGAATAAAATTGGTCGTCCGCGTCGAGGCTGTTCTGTCCAAAAAATCAATTCGACCGTTCACTTGGATATCGAAATTGCCTCGTTTGAATTGCAAAACGCGCTTTGTAGTTACATCGTTATAAACTTTATAGCGCGACATAATTAAAAAAAAATAAAATAATTGTATGAATATGTAAATATCTCTTAATATACATTCAGTTCGACATCAAGTTTTAATTAAACCAGCAAAGAAGGTTACCCTTAATTTTAATTAAAAAAAAATGAAATAATAACGCATTTCGCCTCGCGTTCAATTAAAAAAAAGATCCCGACTAAATACAGCATCCCAAATTATCGATCCATCACGCCGCAGATCAAAGATGACGTGTACAATTTTATCTACGGCAATCAGCTTGCATAAATAGCGCATTAAGTTCCATTTCGAAAATAGCTCGAAGAGAGCAACGTGAATCAACAGTAAATTGTTCGCAAATCAACAGCGATCTGATTGCCCCGACCGCAACAATGCACTTAGCCTCCTTTTTCTCCAATCTGCAATCTTATCAAATTCCCCCCGCGCGCGCTATCCCGTATACGTATACATACCCAGCTGGAACATTGTCCGAATTAAATAAGCCGCGCCGCCGGCGCGATACCGCTATAAGGCAACGGATTCTGCGAGGGATACCAAATAGATTTATACTTAGGTAGATAGATTTCCTACACACGTACTGCCCCGCGCCCGCTCTCTCTCTCTCTCTCTCTCGTGCCCCGGCTGCTGCCGCGCTCCTCGTATAGATGTATCTGCGCGCTCGTCGCCGTTCCGCTCGGCGCCGGATTCGTGTGCATGTCAGAGATAAAAGGATAGTCGTCGGCTTCGTCCGTGCGCATTACGGAGCTCTCTCTCTCTCTCTCTCTCTCTCTCGCGCTACAATCCGATCGAATGGGATCAGTTCGGATCGGCCACCGCCTCTCCGTACGTACGTGTGTCTGCGGGAGCCGCTCTCGGTGTGTATATACGCCGCCCGGAGACTCTAATTCTGCAGTTTCGCGAGTTTAGTGCGGGCGGACGCGAGGCTGGCCGCCGAGGCCCATTGCTTAAAATAAACACCCGCCGATGGTAAACTGCTGAAGCACCTTCGCACGCCGCGCCGGGAGAGAGACTGTTGGAGTGTACATAAGCGCGAGCAACTGCTGCCGCCGTCATCGGGCGGAATATCTGCTGTAGCCGATAGCCGAGCCGCGAGTTGGCAATGATTTTGCGGGGAGAGGGACGTTTTATTTTGTTGCTTGGAAATGTTTTTTCAGGCTTCTTGATTGCTTGTTATGCGCCGTTTCAGCGCGTCGAGAGGGAAGTTAAGGAGGCAGTAATGTTATTTTCTCGCGTCAACGAGGGGCATATTTATGGTTCTAGGGATACATATTTGATAAAAATTTGTTGGCTTTGCGGTCGAAGGCAACTCATTTTATTATTATGGGTCAGGTTTCTGCACTCGTATTACTCAAGAATAGAAAACTAAAGATTTTTAAAACCAAAAATGGGTCAAGCAATATATACACATATTGAAAATGGAAGTCAATTAATAAAAGAAAAAAATGTTAATAGATATTACGTAACAGGTTTCTTATTTTATTATGGCAGTTTAAAATGAATTGACAATTATTTAAATGGGTTTCTCCATCAATGCATCTTCTTTTACAAAAAAAAGTGCTGCTAATAAAATATGCAAAATTGTATTTGATTATGCATTCGCAAAACTGAATGCAACTTTCAAACGATTATAAATTCAAAAAAAAAAGGAAAAAAAACATATTTTCATTTTAATTAGGCATCCAAGCGAATTTCCCTACTTTTACGACAAACTTTATAAACGACTTTGACTCTTCACCTATGCGTTCATTTTAACGCGGCGACGCGAATATTCCTATTTTCCTGCAAGCGTATATAATACGCGCGGCTGTTAATAACAGCGGCGGTAAAAGTTGAAAACATTACTTTTCACATGTAAATAGGCTGCTTAACTCATATGCGCGCATACGTAACCTCACGGCGTCCTTAAAGCCGCGCTGCACTTCGGGTCACCCCGAAGTGCCGTCGCATTACTCCTTCGCCACTAAAATCCCCGTCGGTGTACCGTCCGCCGAGTATGTGTGAAGTGCATATATGCAAAGTCGAAGGACTCGGCCGATGGGTATCCCGTTCCGTTTAACTTTTTGCTTTCACTACCGAACCGTAGAGCGACAGACAGAGAGAGAGAGAGAGGCGGAGAATGAGAGAAAGAGCAAGAGGAATTGCGCAGTGTCGTTAAACTTTAACAAGCTCGGGTATATAAAGATCTGCGAGTTCGATTTATTTATTTATTTTTTATTTTTCATTTTCAACTATACAGCGTCCGATGTTTGTCGCGTAACGTTTGTGCCCCTCCCGTTTATTTCTGCCGCTAGAGTTATGGAAATAACGAGTCCGCGCGCTTTGTGAAGTGACTTTTAACAAACCTAACCCCCCCCGCCCCGCCGCTGGATTTTTGCGCCGTCGTTATGTAGTTGCAATTATACGGACGTTGTCGGCAAAATTCAGTGTCTATTTCCGATGCGAAATTGGATTCAGAAATTGGTTCGACACTGATATGAATATGAATACGGCAGTAAAGGAACTATTGGAAAAGTTACGTAATTCTTGAATCGATAAAATTGCCCGGCAGACTCTATTTTAAGGAAATTTCTACATTTTCTGCAAATGCAGAATACAGAGGAGAATCAGATCCCTGTTGCGTAAAGTTAAATTTTTATTACTTACTTTATCGAAATATTTTATAATGACTTATGGAAACTTTTTGAATTATATATACTGTGAAGTCGTTACAAAGCAGTTACCATTGTTAAATCTATTAAACACAATCAATTTGAAAACTTTACTGCAATTACCGCAGTAAAGGTGCACAGGTATAACAACTTCATTGAAACTACATACTGTCTTGTGTAATGCTCGCTATTACTGTTTTACAATTTACAATAACTAAGAATATGTATCTGACGAATAATTAAACTTCCATCCATTTCCATTGGAACGATTTATTAAAATAACAAGATCAGCATAGATATAATCAGAGCACAGTTATATAGCTCCTTTTACAATCCATAATTAATTTTAATGAGCACAATCGTAATCAGTCAGTTACTAAACGCGAAGATAATAAAAAGGGCCCGACAGCAGCCAATCAAAGCGACTAGCACCGCTTCCGACGACGATTCACGTTCCCCGTTTCAGTTACGTCGATACGCGCGCGTTTCGTTAAAGCCGACGTAACAATCCGCGGGAGCTTTGGCCGTCGAATTTTTCATCTTTTAACAAGCCTAATTGAAAGCAACTCAATTACACCGCGAGAGAGCCGCGGGAACCAGAAGCCGCGACCTAACACCCCGTGAAGCGATCCCAAAGCAACTTTGCTCTCTCTCCCTCCCTCGCATCGATCGTTTCGCCGCGATTCGTCTCCCGCGAAACTATACGCTTCCCCCCCGGCTCGGTTGAAAAGAAAATATAACGATAAACCCTCTCTCCCGCGTACGTTATAATCGAGGCGCTTTATCGAATTACAGTTGTAAGGGGCTCCCCGTTAAAGCGTCCGCTTAAGCCGCGCGCCGTCCGTCCGCTAAATCAATATGTCCTCTCGGCTCCCTCCTCGCGCAGTTCTCCGCTCCGTGGAAACTACAAAGCGACGAGATATATTCGATTACCCCCCCGCGCGCGGCAAGCTTGGGAGCGGCGGGCTTAATAATTAGAAGGCGAAAAGCGAGGGCTATTAATGAATCAAGTGAGCGTGGCCACAGCCGCGCCGCTCGCCGACGAAATGTACATAATAACGACGTCAAAAACCGCGGGGTGCGCGGCTGCCTCGTCAGTTCGCGGAAAGTCGGCGAATTTCCCGGACGAATCGCCGAGTTGGAGGCTTCTCTCTTTTTTTCGGATGAAGAGGCTGAAAGAGATGCTCCTCGAGAGATGCTTCTATTCATTGGCTCCTCGAGTATATACAGATGCCGCTGGATAAAAGTGCAAGGAGACATTCTAAAATTAAAGCTTGCGCTTGAATGCTAAAGTCCTCCTGTTTGCGAAAGTTTTTTTTGTAAAGATCTCATCTAAGCGCTGTTAATTGAAGGTAAAATCAGATAAAGCCAAGTTGATGGAACTTTTATTTTTAGAATTAAAACTTCGTCGGCTTTATTGTCAATGATTAATTAATATCCGGGGAAATGAAAAATTCTAAGGCCCAATCTTGAAAATCTCAATGATGAAAAAAAAAAGTAATCGTTTTGCAACGTAACAAAATTCCACTTTATCAAAGAAGAAGGTCAGCCGTCAATCGTTCAATATCATTAATGATAGCATACCCGTAACTCGGCGCTCAAATAGATTCTCGGAACGCGTCTTCGAGCCGATCGAACAAAAAAGAAATTGGTACGTAGGTTGCGGAGCGATACACTTAAGCCGCATACACACCGCGCGCAAACATTTCTCGGGAACGCACGATTTTCGCAATCAGACAACAATGTCCATTGACAGCCGCGCGGCTATTACACGCCTGCCGTTTCGCAACGGACCGCCTCACCAATTTCCCAAGTCTCTCTTTCTCTCGATTTTTCCGCCGCCGTCGCCGGGCGAACCATCCACGCGGCCGGGCGCGCGCAACGACAGTGACGAACGTATCTCGGGCTGGCGATCGTCACGCGACGCGGCCACTCGATATAAATAAAAAGGCCCGCGCGCGCGGACGTTTAATTAAAAGATAATCGAGCGGATTGCGCCGGCGAGCGTGCCGCTAATCCGTATACATATATAGAAATGAATACGGTAGGTGGGAAACGCTCTATCTCTCTCTCGGGGCGAGAAAAGGAGATGCGGTTTATACAGCGCGGGAGAGAGATAGAGGAGGGAGAGAAGGAGAGCGGGCGACGGGCTGACAGCGAAAAGGAGAGGCAGGTAGGACAGATACAGTTTCAGATAGATTTATTTATGCGCCGGCGTTCGAGCGCAAGAGCGGCTAAAGGCTTTGTGTGTGGGTTTGTATTCTTTCGCGGGTAATGTGATTATTACGACATTATATAATGCGCTCCTTTGATTTATGCTGCGCGCCGGGGAAAATATTGGGAGAGGAGGTAAAAACGAACGTGTGTGTAGGAGAGAGAGAGAGAGAGACACCAGAGCATCGATTTAATTTTATTGATCTATAAAAGTGTAGAAATTGACACGCGCCGGGAAGAGAAAGGAGAGAAAACCCGGTAATAAATGTTGCGGCAACTCCGTTATGCACTTTATGGAGCATTAGCTTTTCAAAATCGTTTTATTATCGAAATATTAATATCTCAAGATACACAAGGTATTGAATAGTAATGGCTGAAATGGGTTTGTTACAACGGGCTGGCTGATTGAAGACACTCATTCGGCGCGGCGTTCGAGTCGTTATTTTACGTCGAATAAAATATCAATGCAAATTCAAGCCTTTCTTTAGAACGCGGCAAAGTAAATAGCTTGCGATTTATTGATCTTCAACCATATATTACGAATATTCTAAAAAGTGTATTTCTTGTTTTAACGTTTAAATTACAGGATCGCTATTCGGTCGAAACTCCACTATTTCAAGATTTTAAAGTTACCGGCGAAATTTAAAATTAAAAATTTAGTATTCCCCTCTGCATTATCCGGATTCTCATTCGGATGCATTATTTACGTCGGAAAATGGAAAACAACGCGCTCTCTAATGAATCTCATTTAAAAATAAATGAATTCAAAGCAAATTTTACGGAAAGCAAAACCCCTCTCTCTCTTTCTCTCTCGCATAATCGTCGAATTTAATCTCTTGTTTGTAAAATGTAAATGATACGGACAAACATTCCCGCGCCAGGCGGGACTAATGAAAACGTCGAAAAATCCCCCCACTCCCCTAAATTATCCCGTATAGATCCCCGACGAGCGATATCCTTTTCCCAAAAATAAGTCGTTAGATCGTTCGCTGCCCGAGGGAAACCTGTATGCGCGTCGGTATCTCGGCGCGAGCTAATTAATAAAATTTCCGACAGGTCCGATCTCCGGACAGGGGGGGCGG
>UCOM01003175.1:0-19725 GCA_900474385.1 Ormyrus pomaceus | reverse complement strand
TCGGTGCGGCGCCTGATCTATCCGGCGAAACAATAAATAAGTTGTGCGTGGTAGTCGGGTTGAATTACCACGTCACAAGTTTTTATAAAAACATAAACTTACATTTTTAGGCGATGCCTTGACAAGAATATCATTAGCTTCTTTTGCATTTAACTCTTCGAATATTGGGTTATACAATTCTTTTAGTACCGCTTTTGATTCATCCGAAATTCTTTCAGGAAGAAGCGTTATCCTTTTATGTGTCTGATCTAGATTATTCATTAAAATTACATTTTCAGTTTTTTATATGATTTTAATATAAATGTTAAATGTTTAAAATATATGTTAAATGTTATGTTAATGTCTATACCTTTTCCAGCAGGATCAAAGTAATCTCCTTTAGGATCTTGCATTCCCAATAAATCTCTTATCATCAAACCAGTGGCTACATTTGTATAAAAAAATAAAACTGGCATTGTTTTAGAAAAATGTATCAAAACTTTTACTAAATTTTCGAATTTAATGTCAACGGTGATAAATGATCGAGCTGTCAAAAGAAAAAAATTATTAACTGGCGATTTAATGAAAATATAACATTAAAGTAGATTAAATGTATACCGTCTTCTAAAAGTGGTACTTCAAGTTTTAAGCCACTTGATGATACGAGAATATTGTTAGTTGGGGCAAATTTATAGGATCCTATTCTTACAGTTCTGCAATTTAAGAGTGTGCTTAAATGACTTGCAACTTCTGGCAAGGTATCTTCTCTGGTCCCGCCTGCGATTTATAATAAATAAATTAATATTTAAATTTAATATTTCAATTAAAAAATGTTTAAATGAATGTTAAAAACTTACTAGGAGGATTTTGACTGTTTGTTACGTGAGTCAAAGGAATATTTGTAATAATAGGTTCTTTTTCAAGAATCGTGTCGCATTCTTCTGAGTTTGAGGTGTTAACTGGATTAGTTTCCTTAACACTTCCTAATTTCTTTTTTCTATTATCATCTTCTTCGTCTGAAGATATGGTTAAACACTCTATAAGAAATAAACAAAATTAGTAATTGTTATTTGAATTTGTCTTAAAAAAAAGACGAGTTATTGACAATTGCAGATTCCTAAGTCTTTCAATCTAATTTTACAACTTTTCTGTATATCACTTTGTAGTGTTCTTTTATGCAAGGATATATTTTGTAGTGTTCACTTTGTAGTGTTCTTTTATGCAAGGATATATTTTTAAAAGTGAAACAAAATAACTCAGGAAATTCAAATGTTAGTATGTAAATAATGAAGCCCGTCATATTGCCCTAAAATAAAACGATTTTTACCTGGCTCTTTAATTTGTCTTGTTCTAGTCACAGTACCTCGTCCCCTTCCTCGACCTCTTCTTGCAACTGTCTCTCGGTCTGCTTTTGAACTTGGTTCAGTTTTTTTATAAAAGGTCTAGAATTCAAATTTTTAGAATTCATTTTTTTTATTAAAAGTACTATTTATAAAAAATGCTATACGTAATTTTAACATGACAATTTTTAGGCTATTATTTTTAAAAAATTTTTAATAGTTTTTTTAAAGAATTATTAAGTGAAAAATCCTTACTTCTGTAGACACAGTGCTTTCCCTTTTAGTTGATGCACAAGGGGAAATAGGTATTGCTTTTACGTTTTCTGGTAATTTTCTTTTACATCTCATGCAATAGTTGAAATCTGCTGCACTCATTCCACAAAATGAACACACAGCCAGCATTCCCTTGATATACTTGGGTACCTATTTTCACACAAAAGTTATCAAAAATGTCATTGTTATACAAATTGACAATCAGCAAATCTTAAAAAACTATGAAAGATTAAAATCACACCTTACTTAATTAAGATCTATTCAATAAATAGATAACTATGCTAATAACATCAATTTATGGTGATGAAAAGCGTGCGATTAAATTAACTAGTTAGTGCAAATTCAAATGAAAATGTTCTCACAAGGTGTACTTGCAGTAAAAGGTTCGAGTACTATTTTTCAGGAAGTGGTATATTAATAAAATGTTTTTAATCTGACTTTTGTATGAATATAAGTACCTTATATTTTACCCTAATAAATAAAAGTTTTTTACAATTCTTTCAGAAAATTGTACTGCTCATTGATAAAAATAAAAAATTTGTCATGATAATTATGCATAGCATTAAAAAAAGAAATGAAAAAAAAATGTTGAGGTACTTAATTAATCGGTCATAATCTGTTGAAGTAAATGCAATATTTATATATATAACTATAAATAATAATAGAATAATGATTGCATATAAAATAATAAAAAATTTTTTTTCAACCCATTACTTAAAATACAGTAAGTATATAACTAAGGGAAGATGATGCTAAAATTAAAAAAATCTATTTGAATATATAATACATACCCTTTGACTTATTCCTGCTGTAGGTGTCGTTGGAGCACTTGAATTAACGGTTTTGACCCTTAAATGTAAAATTTTTAGTTAATTGAAAATACTACTTTTTACGTCATTGGTTTGTTCATGCAAATAAGTATTGTACACGTTTTAATTGTGCCCAATGTTTACAATTTTTATGTGCGTGAACAGCAGGCCCTTTTTATTTGATAAATATTAAATTGCACAAACATAAATACTTACGGCGTTTGTGCTTCTGTGACGGCAGTAACAGCAGCCGTCTGTTCACTTTCCACTTGTTCTTCTTCTTCTTGAATCCCTCTTCTTGGTTGTGTAAAATCAACAATATAATTTATTTTAAGAGCAGGATCCGAAACCAAAGATACAATAGGTTTTTCTGGAGAGAATATATTCACCTAATACAAAATTGACCATAATTATTTTTTGTATTTCTTTTTAAAATTATTTTCCGAATATGAAAAGTATATAGATGATTTATCTTTACCTGCTCTAAAAGATCTTCCACTGTGCAATCATCTTTAGGTATATTAAAAATGATTAATCTTTGTTTATCTTCTAAAACCAAAAGCATTCTCGCTTCATTTCCAGTAATATGGTGTTGCACAATTGCTGTGCGGGGATCATCTATTTCTTTTTGAAAATATGCGTAACTTTCACTGGAACTCTCTTCATCACATTCTTCCGGAGAATTTAATTCACTATTATTACAAGATTCAACTTCCATGGGCTCCTCTACTTCTTCAGTCATTGTAGAGGTCTGTATCTGTCTACTTTGTTGTGCTTGTGCTGCCTGTTGTCTGAGTAATAGTTGCTGCTGCTGTTGTTGTTGCTGCTGCAGTTGTTGTTGTTGCTGCTGTAGTTGTTGTTGCTGCTGCTGCAGTTGTTGTTGCAGTTGTTGTTGTTGTTGCTGTTGTTGTTGCTGCTGCTGTTGTTGCTGCTGTTGGTTTGAACTTAATAATTGTCCCATTGCTCTTTGTCTTTGAACAGCTTGTACTGGCTGAACAGGTCGCGTTGAGTTAGTCACTGGTTGTAAAGCTACTACTGCCTGTTGTTGCCTTTGTATCTGTCGTTGTTCATTATTTAGTTGTCTCTGTTTTAAATTAGCTTGTTGTTTTATTCTTTCGCTTAAATGACCTACTTCTTGAAGTGAATTTTTTGTCGCAGGTACAGAGTTTCTTTGCGATGTATCTATGTGAATTGGAGGTCGTGCTTGTGGTACTCTTGGAGGTGTTACCAACGGGTTTGTACTTACTCCACTTGTAGATGCGCGTGAACGTGAGGTCAAAGATACATTTGGATTACCAAGAGAAGTACGTCTCATCTTCCCCACCTTTCCAGTTTGAGAGTTTGGATTTTGTATGGTCCTTGTAATTCCAGTAGTGGCTCCACCTACAGATTGTCTTTTGGTAACAGGAATCAATCGAGTAGGTGTTTTCTCTGGTGCAGTTTGTATTACAACATTAGAAGTTGGAACTTGAGCCTATATAAAAGATACATTAATGATCAAATAGAACTTATAATAACTTGAAAATATTATGCATGAAAAACGTTTTGGGACATACAATGATAACTTGTTGCTGGTTTCTCGGAGTGTTAGTTACAAAACTTTTTACAGGTGCTGAATCTTTTTTTATAACCAGTTCAAAAGATTCATTATTTTCTTGTGTACTTATCCAATCCGCTTGAGGTTGTGCATAACATACATTTAATTGTTCTTTAGACCCTTGAAAATAATTTCTTGATATTATTTACTTATCTTTAAATGCAATACATATTTTATGTATAAATATTAAAGAATACTTTTATTATAGATTATTCGAATAACAATTACCTTTACTATTACTAGGACTTGCAGAATCTCCCTTACATATACTTTGAATAGGTGGATCATTTGTTTTTATTATATATACACTTTGCCTGAAAAAAAGAACAAAATATGTATTTGAAGCTGCAGTTTAAAAGCATTGTGAGATGAGTAAATAATATATAAAAATTTTATAAATAATTAATTAAACATTTACTAAACTACACAAATATTTACAAAATCATAAAGATTGTAAAAAAATGTCTTATTGAACTAATGATTAGTAGCAATTTTAATAAAACTTAAATGTTATTTAATAATAAACTATCTATCACTAAATGTCAACATAATATTAAGACTTAAATTTTACAAAATGTAAAATGATATTTTTTATTATATTAAGTAAGAACAACTCACTTATAAAAATAGTGAAGAAATAAATGGATAGCTAGAAACCAAAACAGGCATATTGCTAGATTTTTTTTTTAAATAAGTCAAGACATGCTTGCTGCATACATTCTTCTAATGTATTCAGTTTCAACAATAAAATTCAATTTTAAATCTTCATTTAGTAAACAGAAATTAAAAGTAATTATGAATTTGGACATAGTATTAAATTACCCTTCCAATTGAGTTGTTGCAACATGACCCCCTAAGTTTATAGAAGATTGTGAAAATATAGTGTGTTGAGTATTGTCTGGTACAACAGCATTGTTTTCCTCAACAACAAACTGAACACTCTGTCCATCAATGCATATTTGTGGCAAGTCTTCATTTGTAAATGTACCATTTGCATTGGTTACTACATTAAAGTATTGTGCCATAGTACTTAGCACTTGATCCAATGCACATGTAAATAATTTTACACTTTTCAGTAGTGACCAAGTTAGTAGGGAATTGTTGCTGCTGTGAGAATGTTGAAATACAGCGTTCCATTTAAATCATTGTCTTCTACTTTGGGTATCAGCAATCTTAACCTGATGACAGAAAAATTTAATTAATCTACTAAGGTAAAAACAATATTAAATAAAATTAATTAAAACAATAGTCAATAAAATTAAGCTAAATTATCTGATACATTCTAAGGAAACAGCAACAATACCCCGACCCTCTTGCTTTGAATATTTTATATTTGTATACAGAACTACTAGTTCAATCAACTTTTAAATACAATGTTCTACTATTTTTAATCATACATTGTATTTCTAAGTATATAAATCTCACCTAAAAGTGTACAAAAGCAGAGGCCTTTTATTTCATCCTAATTGTAAACTGCATAGGTGCCATGGTTCTTTAACGTATTTTATATCTTAAAGCAGTCTTCAGTGATTAAAAGTACACTGATAAATCTCAAAACTGAGTCTTTTCATTACTTCTACACTTTAAATTTGAGTTTTTGTACAAGAGGAGGCCTTCACTCTCAACAATACTTGTTTTTCAGGAATCTCAACAATACTTGTTTTTCAACGACCGCGAAGGCTCATTACAAATAAATTCTGAAGAATTTTCAGGAATTCTCAGACTACATAACGTCGGAACAATTTGTAGAAGCTAGCCAACGATCGAAAGTCATCGGTTGCGGGCAGCTGATCCAGTTCGATTTCAAGAGTGTCCGAGACGACATAACCTCGCAAAAATTGCGAAGCAACACGCGCACAAAATTTCCTCGAATCTTTGAGTTTCACAAGAGAAAGTGCGTTGGCCTTAAAAAAAAAACAATCGAACCCTTGCTCGACCCCAAACGAGTCCTCTCGATTTCTTCTTCTCTCGTCCGTTCGCTCAAAGCACGAATTAAAAAGCACTCGTGTACCTGCGAACCGCGAGGAGAGTCACGAACGAGCGGCGCGGGAGGAGAGAGGAAGCGAGAGGGAGCTCGGCGGCGCGCGATGCGATCGTACTATCGTCGCGGAAACACGCGCCCTAACACGGCTAGGTATGAGGATCGAGGAAGGCGGTATATATCACTTACTTGCTAGCCTGTCAACAATGAAACTTGCTGCGATGCCGCTGATCAACGACTGATTTGCCGTACGCTTTTTCATTCAACGATCCGCGCAGCTGAATAGTGGACAACATCCTTGGCTACTGTTTCCGCGACCCACAGGTTTATCCACCGCCTCGCTTCGAGTCTCTGCCAGCCACAGCTCACTGTTCACTCTTATTCTTATTTAGCTATAGTTTTTTGTGTCGGTAACGGCGCTCGGCAACTCTGTTCTTCCTTCCTCGATTTACACGTCTCGACTACTTACTTCCCTCGGCTTTCGCGTGTTGACTCTGCAGTCCAATACACTTGTACGACTCAGGTTCGGTTGAGCTCTCGGTTGTTCTTGTGTGCGTGAAATTCTCGTGCGCATGTGTGCGACCTCTGTTTTCTCTCTGCGACCTGTGTGAGTGTAAGTCTAGTAAGAGGGTGGCTTGCTCTCGGAAATCTCGGCGACTGCTGTGGAATGTGCAGCCTGATGCTAAAAATGTATTTTGTAGAGATCAAGGACTTTTCCAAAAGGGACAGTTTCTCTAAAATTTGGCTTTTGAAAAATAAAATCCAATAATTTCCCTGCATATCTGTTATTTTAAAATTTATTTTAAAAAATTGATAACTTAAAGCATAAATGTTTTTATAGTTTAAATTTATTAATCAATTTCGCGGGTTATGTAGATTACACTTCAATGTAACTTTAAAACAATCAAATTTTTATTTGGAAGAAAAAAGCAAAAGTTATCTACTATTTGAGCGTCAATTATAGATACAAAATTCAAATCCAGCATGCTTTTAAATAATTATAACACCATGCACTTAAATCATGGATGAAGTAATTGAAAACACACCTTGACATTTGAATATATGATAATATGATACAGTATAAATGGTTCACAATAAACTAACTTTTCAAACGAATTTTAACATTTTTATTCTTACAAAAATATCAATTCTTTATTGCCAAATTGTTAATACCAAATCTGAAAACATATTGTAAATTACTTATTTGAAAATGAATGGCGACGGTTTCCATATTAGTCCACGTGACCGACCGCAGAGAGAGTGGATTGGTTCCCGCCTTGCGATTTTCAGACACGCCAAAACTTGAATTGGAATTCAAAACTTCTAACGTTCGCATGCATCAACTGTCGTTTCTCGGTGGCGGCATTTCGGGCACCGAAACGCGAGTCGGTGGTATATGTAAGCGCTTGATAATTCGAAAGAACTATTATGGAAAATGAATTTTCGTAATTTCTCGAATTGATGAAAGAATTTATTGTGTTGGGAGCCAAGGATATCCGTTTTTTCTTTGACGGATAAAGGAAATCTGTGCACAAACGCCGAAAAAGAGGTTGGTGTCGGTTTTTGTTTTTCTTTCAGTGGCAAATGCCACCTTAAAAATACGTTATTTTATCATTACTAGATAGTAATTAGATAATTACTATAAGGATGAGATAAAATAGTGTAACTAGAATATTATGCTTATGAATATTGGATACTTTTATGTGGCCCAAACTTTTGTTTACACTTCTTTAATAAGACTTTCTTCTTGTATTTCTTGATTATCTATAGATTTTAAGTTACAGATATACTATTAATTTGTGTATTTTTAAATAGAATTTTTATTATATTGTTTTAGATAAAGATATTGAGTGATACTTGAGAAAATATACAAAAATATATAGCTTTATTTCCCACGGTAATTATTGAAATGAAGATTTGTTAAAATGCAAGTTCTTAATTTTTATATGATTCCTTTTTTTTAGATGGAGTCTCGTCTTCCAAAATTAAATTTTCAATTTAAAGTACCTGCTAGAACAGTAACTGGTCCTACAACCGTTAGTTCTTTGAAGTCAACTTCTATTAGCACTAGTGATACTTCAAATATTATGGAAGCTTCACAAAATAAGTCGAAAAGCATGAGTGCAACGCACCTTAATTTGCCAGCAGTAGATGAGAATAAGGAACCGCTGTCTAGAGCAAAAACAATAGATTCAATAAGTTCAAAAACAAGTGTTAATACTGTTAGTAAAGGTGTGCAAAAACGACCAGCTCTTAGCAATAATGTAGTAGAACCAAAGAGGGCAAATTTAAAAACAACAATGAAAGCACAAATTAGACCTGTTCGACCTGCAACAACAGTGGGTCCTATAGCTAATAAATTAAAATCAGCACCTACCATTGCTGCAAAACCTGCAGCAAGTCAAAAACCAAGTAAATGGGATTTAAAAGGACGATTAGAATATACAAGTAAAGAATTAAATACTTTAAAGTCAAAGCATAGAGAAGTTTCATCACAATTAAATAATATACAAGATGAAATTGTTAGCCTTAGAGAGAGTGAAAGTAGCAATAGAATAAAAGCTGAAGAAATGGAAGTAAAAGCAAACAAATTATTTAAGGAAGTTGAAATTTTAAAAACAGAAAATGACATATTTAAAAAAGAAAATGAAACTTTGACTAAAGATTTGCAAGAATCAAAGGACCTGCAAGAAAAAATATCTGAAACTTTAAAAAACAATGAAAGTGATTTAAAAGAAAAAAGTGTTTTAATAGAACAATTAAAAGAAAAGTTAGATAGCCAAGAGAAAACAAGTACAGAAAAGATAACAAAATTGGAAACAGAAAACAAAGATTTACGTGTTTTGGTACAAGATTTAGATAGGGAAAGAAGATATTTGCATAATGCTATCCAAGAATTAAAAGGAAATATTAGAGTTTTTTGCAGAGTAAGACCAAAAATTCCAAAAGAAGATGCCAAAAGGTATGTGGAAGGATAATTTTTATTATTGAATAAATTAATTTAATATTTATAGAAACATATTTTTGATGTTAATTTGATATTTCAGTACCTATCTTATTAACTATCTTGATGAGTGTACTCTTGAAGTTGGAAAAGTTGAAGATAGCAACAAGTTAAAAGTACAACGTCAAGATTTTACCTTTGATAAAGTATTTTCACCAAATGCTTCTCAAGCAGACATTTTTGAAGAATTATCAATGCTTGTACAATCTGCACTTGAAGGCTATAACGTATGTGTATTTGCATATGGTCAAACTGGCTCTGGTAAAACTTATACAATGGAAGGTATTCCTGGTACTGAAAATGAAGGCATGATTCCTAGGACGGTGTGTATGAATGCTTTTGAATTTTAGTAGTAATTAGATTTAGTATAATTATAAATATATAATAAATTTTCATCTTAAATTGTTAGGTAAAACATATATTTGCTGAAATGAAACGTTTTGAATTGCTTGGATGGGAGTACAAAATAGAAGCAAGTTTTCTTGAAATTTACAATGAACAAATAGTAGATCTTCTTGATAATACTCGAAAATCTCACGATATAAGAATGGCAGATAGCAAAGGAACTGATCTGTATGTTAGTAATCTTTTAGTACAAGAGATCAACAGCCCTGAAGAATTACATCAGTGTCTTTTAATTGCTCAAGAAAATCGAGCTATGGCAGCAACTCAATCTAACGAACGGTAAAATATTAATTTTGTTATTTATTTTTCTTTTGCAATAAAAATCAGATTCTATACTTAAATTTTATTATCGTTGTAGATCATCACGATCTCATTCTGTAGCAAGAATACGATTAATAGGTACTCATAAAGGCAAACAAGAAGTTTCTATAGGAAATTTGAATTTGGTAGATTTAGCTGGTTCTGAGCGGTTGAAAAATGAAGAAGCCGTACGAGTTCAAGAAACGAAAAATATTAATAAGTCACTAGCCAACTTAGGACACGTTATTCTAGCATTACTTCAAAAACACGATCACGTACCATACCGGAATTCGAAGCTTACTCATTTACTTATGCCTTCTTTGGGAGGCAATTCTAAAACACTTATGCTTTTGAATATTTCGCCTCTTGATGAATCTTATAATGAAACGCTAAACTCCTTAAGGTTTGGTAGCAAGGTTAATAATTGTAAAATGGGTACTGCTAAGAAGGTAAGAACAGTTTTATAGAATTTTGTTCGAAATTTGCCTTTATCATATTTACTGTTAAAATGTACAAATTTTACTACCAAAGTTGGCAGAAGCCTTCTTTGAGACTGAATGTAACATTCAAGTTTTGAAACACCAAGCGAATGATTTATTAGAAAAAATACTATCATGTCGCGTTTTGAATACTGAGTTCTTGAATTTATAAATATTATTTCTAGCGTGTACTATAAGAAACGACAATAAACTGTCAATATTCATTGATTTTAAATCTTTTTGACCATTAAAAAAATTGTTTAGAATTCTTATATTATCAATAAAAATGTTAGCTATGTATCTGCATTAGTTGTATAAAGTGATTTATAATTTTATACAAAAAACATGAAAATGTATTTTTATGAAAAATGTTTTGCTTATTATACGTATTACGTTCTAAGACGTGTCTTTCTTTCAATATTACATTAATGTTTAATATCAATGTATAAAATAATTTTAATTTGAAATTTATTTTATACGAATATTTAATAGGGATATTGCAAAAATAAATTAACATATTACAGCATAAACCATTTTTATGATACTGTACAGATGATAATTTAAACATAAACAAATAATAATAAAAATGCTGCTACTGGTCTTTGCTGTCAAAATGTTTCTTTCTTAAATCTTCTTTCTTAAAAAATTCCTCTCCCCCTAGGGGCTGTAAGACCTTATCGATAACTAGTCGAATTGTAGCACTGTTAACATCACGTTAAATGAAATTTGCCCTGATGATGATTACGAAATAATCTTGAAATTGGCAAGGAATTGTTTAAGAAGTAAATACTTTGACAGCAGAGACCAGCAGCAGCATTATCATTTTTTTTACCAATATCGTATGTAGCCGTCAGCGGAATCAAATTAAAATCTTTTTAAAAACAAACAATTAAAAAAACTGAGAAATTGTTTTCTAATTAATAGTTTATTGAACTTCAAAATTATTATTTTAATTTCTTATTAATCAAGGGGTAATTCAAATAAATTTATTAATATTTCAATTCTTGTAAGTATAAAAAATTTGTAAAAATATGTTTATTACAAAATGATATTAACTTGCAAAAACATTTCGTTTATTTTATTTTTATAATAGAAATTTATCATTAAGATAAAATCAATGTTTCCTTCTTCTTTTTAAAGAAAAAGAACTATGTCTTACATATATTACAAACACTTTACAATTTAAATTGTCATTCTTTTTGTATTTCTGTTACTCTACTTCGAACTTTTTGCAGTAGTTCCGACATTTGATCATATTTGCCGGTTGAATCTGGCAAGTTTTCGAAATTAATTACATCACAAATATCTTTTGAAAACTTTTCAGAAGCAGGCAATCTTCTGTAAGGTGAATGACTTATTAATATTGGAGTGCCTAAGTGTTTTGATATTACTGATTTATGACCAGATCCAATGTTAGATTTAGGACTATTTTTCGGAGTTATGTTATTTACATCAACTTTGCAAGAGATTGATTCAGGTTCTTCTGATTCAGGTACTTTAGTTTTCGGCGATTCTGGAACTAAATTCATTATTTCATTCTTCGAAGAATCTTGCTTCAGTCCACTTGAATCTGACTGACTTCCCAAACTACGTTCATCCAATGCAGCCAGGATTTCCTTCTTTGCACGTTCTAAATCGTATAGTGACGGTGATCCATCTCTCGATGATGGTGCTGTGCTACCCTCCTAAAAAGAGAAAATTTAAAATTAATTATGCTTTTACAGCATCTTTTAAATAGATATTTTGCAACAATATATATTTTTTGAACTTACGTTAGACTGCATTGAAATTTCTTCTTGAGATGGACTGTCTGAATCTTCAGCTGGTAAAGCCTCTGGTGGAGGAGGAGGTGGTGGGTCAGAATCGTCTTTAGGTAATGGAGGTATAAATAAATCTTTTACAGGTAAACATTCCACTGGGGTTTCTAAGTAATACAAAAAAAGTAAATACGAATTTAAGCAAATACGAAAATATGTTTGTATATAAGCATGTTTAATAGAAATTGCTTGCAATTACCTTCAACAATGTCAATATCCATTTCTCCAGGATTTACATCAGTTGTGAGCTTTAAATTGCCTTGATGCGGTAATTTTTTTCTTTTATATCCATCATCAGTTTTTTTACTACTTAAATAAGATAACATTGTAGTTTTGCTGTATTGTTCTTGTATTTCTGAACCCCAGTAACCCTTGTAATCCTAAGCAGCAAATTTTTAAAATGTTATTTAAACTTTTTTTAAATTTTATTATAAAAAATTATACAAGGATCTGTAGCTTACCTCTCGAGTTCCATGAGGAGGTAAAATGTTAAATCCAGGAAAGTCAATAATTTTCTTAATGTCATATTTATCTTTATCCCCGGGACAAACAATTTCACCTTCTTCATCAGAACCATGATCAATTTGCCCTTCAGAATTAAACAATGTTAGGCCAGAGTGCTGTAATCTAGCTTCTTCTAACCAACCTGGTGGGTAGCCAAGTATCCTCATTCTTTGAATAAATATCATAAAGATTTATTAAAAAATAATTTTTGCAATTAGATAATAAACAGCTTCCAATTCTCAAAATAAATTTTTACCTATAAATATGCTTTGGCAGTTCATTTTCTTTTATACCTAGAGCTTTTCTTAAATTTGGACTTATTTGACCAGGGATGAAGTGTCCAAACTTTTGGTCATCATCTAAATGATACCTAACACTAGTAGATCCCCTTTTAGCAGCATGCTGTTTTCTATTTTTATTTATAGCGTTATAATTACGAGGTTGATCGCAGTCTCGCAAACTGTGATTTCCTAAGCAATTAAAACATGTCATTTTTGGACCCAAGTCTTCTTTGACATTTTCATTTTTACTCTCAGGTTTCTCAAGAGCTTTATTGAATTTCTAAAAAATAAGGAATGTTAATTAACTTTGAGATAATCTGAGATAATTTTAGCAATTTTCATATTGAATTCACACCTTCCCATACATAGGAATATCAAGATCATCCTTTAATTTTGGCTCGGTATCAACGGTGAAAAGAAAGTCGTTAGACTGATGTTGTGTAAGCTGCTCATTAGAACATTCACCATCAGAGAAATTTTTCAAAATACCTTTGGAATCATATATTTCAAGTGCTAAATTCTTTGTTGTAGATCTAATGCTTTCTTTCTCACATTTTGCTTGTAACAGTAGTTCCCTCAAAAAACCTTCTATTTTCTGTTGGTATCTCCTAAAATTTATCGAATGATTATACTTTAATATTGTTGAGAAAATAATGCAAAAAATTGTGATCAAAAAGAATTCTCACTGAAATACTGTAGAGTCTCTAAAAAGCACTTTGAAAATCGGTTCAACATCTTTATCGGTATCGACGCATATAGATAGAACATCTTTATCGGTATCGACGCATATAGATGGTTGAGATCTGTCGAGCTCTTCGTCGAGAAGAACGAAGCCGTCGGGAGCATCTCCAGGTGCGAGAGTTCCGTCAAAATTCACGAGCGTCCTGTCCGTAACTGTGAGGTTATGGACGCTCTCGTCCTGACTGCTCTCTTCTCGATCCTCGACCATGGCCACATCTGGCGAAGCCGGACTATCCGTTGCTGCCGAACTCATGCTCGATTCTGAGCTCTACTTCGCGAAATTACTTCCTCGATCATCGAACACTGTTTTTTTTTAAGTAACGCTCAAGCTCATCAACCTTTTCGGTTTGTGCACTATCCTTTGGCGCCTTGATAATAACTCAAGGTATATTTTCATGAAACCACTCACTATCTCGCTCCGGATGTTTATATTTTTATCTAATACGCTACACGAGATTATTATGGCCTTATTGCGGAATTTATTTATGTGTATTTTTATATGCTGCTTTTAGCAAGATTTGCTCATTTACAATAAGTTAACAGAAGAGTTTGAGATATATTATATGGAATTGGATTTGGACTTAATAGAACCCATCTTGTAGGATTGGAGCTTTGGTTGTACGAGTTTGGTGAAAATGGAGTTTTAAACGAGGCGTCTGATAGCAGAATAAGCTCCATCATCTGCCACAAAAATAATAGTTGTTTACGCACAGTCGATTTTTCAGTGGGTCGTTGTTGTGATTGCAGAATTTTGTTTTCTATTTTTACAAACCCTTTGCGAGTATTTTTTAAGAGCTTCCGTTTTGGACCACTTTGAAGCTTAAATCGCCAATTGATAATACAAGTTTCTTTTATCCTTTTAACAAACTACTTTTCCGCGGCAGATTAACCTTTTGTTAATTCGAATTTTCTGAGTATAAGTTATTCCTTGGAGAATATTTTTTTACAAAAATGGCAGAAGCAGACAAAACATCTGACCTTAAAGAAGCTTTTGATAAAATCACTAACAATAAGGTGGATGAGTTAAAATCTCTTTTGGCTGCCAACAAAGACATAGTGCATTCTGTTGACGAAAATAGTATGAGTCCATTACACCATGCTTGCTTTAAAGGAAATAAAGAAATTGCACAGATGCTTATTGATCATGTAAGTTGAATCTCTTATTGTACCCCTCTTCTTTTATAACTTGTATTGAATTCTTTATTCTTTATCGTAGGGTGCTGATGTAAATGATTGTCAACATGAGCATAATTACACAGCATTACATTTTGCTGCTTTGAGCGGTAATGCAGATTTGTGCCATCTTTTGCTTTCATATGGAGCAAAAATGAATGCAGTAAATAGTGTGGGTAGAACCGCTGCTCAAATGGCTGCATTTGTTGGCAACCATAACTGTGTGATAACAATCAATAATTTTATTCCAAAGGCAGATATATCTTATTATATAAAACCACAGGGTTTACAAACAGAACCAATGTTATATCCACATTTAGCAGATTCCTTTCATTCTTTCATTATGCAAGTCAATGTTCATCCTGTTAGAGTAATTTTAAATTTACAAAAATATCCAGGATTAATGGAGCATTTACCAATGGTAAGTAACAAACAAATAAAGAATAAGATAAGCTTTTGTTTTTTTCTGCAGTAAAATAAAAACCAATTATAATTTTTTTGCATAGATTCAAAAGGTTCTTGAAGCAATGCGACATAGAGAAATGACCAGAGGTACAGAAACTAATGAAATAATGGCTTTCAAATATCATTATCTTAGTTGTGTAATAGCTGAAGTAATTAAATGCCAAAAGAGACAAGAAGCTATGAAAGCTGAGAAAAATGACAAGGAAAAAACAACAGAAGAGAAAACTGAAGAAAAGAAATCAGATGTTGTGGAGCTGCTTATTAAAAAGTTTTTAAAATGTAAAAGTGATGGAATACTAGAATTCCAAGAACTGTTTTTAAGAGAAACAGTAAGAGAATTTCCTTACAGAACAAGTGCTATTTTTCGTCAAATGGTTGCTACTTTAGCCAGCTCAGACCCACCTGCTGCCATATCAGTGATTTCTGCAGCTATTAATGGACAACGTGGATTTAATGACAATATTCAGATTTGTGTAACATGTGGTGAAGAAAAGGCAACAAAAAAATGTAGCAAATGCAAAATGGTTCAATATTGTGATAGAGAATGTCAAAGGTTGCATTGGTTCATTCACAAAAAGAGCTGTAATCGTTCAAGTCAATCCACTGTCACACATATGAAAGCATCTGAACCAAATCCAAATAGTGAACAAATTAGCAATGCTGTGGCTTCAAGACTTCAGAACTTGACTGTCAATTAAACTTTTTATTTACTTGTACAGATATTTTTACCATTCGAAATGTTATCCTATTGTTTTGATTGTATTGATCTCTTAATTGTGAAACCCAATCTAAATATTATGTATTGAATACTGTTAACTTTAAAAGATTTTTTTTAATAATTTTATACATATATATATATATACATATATATATTTCGCGTGAGATTAAATCTTAATGCTGCATTTCCTTTTTAGATAATTTGTTAATCTAAGTAATTTATGTTGTATAAGTGTGTACTGATTTATCCTTTTATAGATTTTTAATATAAATTTACTAGTCTGTAAACATGTATTTAATAATTATTACTTTGAATGTAGACTTACAAGCTTACTAAGGAAAATTAAATTGGAAACTTAACATTTATTTTAAAATAGATACATAAGTATCATTTTGTAATAGTATTTTATTAACAACGCTTAAAATTCTAATCGTAGGGGTACAGATTTACATTCTAAGTATCAAAGCTATATTAAAAAAAATTTATTTGGCGGTGAACTTGGAGAGACCTTCTAACAGACCAATGTATGCTGTGTGTTCATAACTTGTACTTAATTCAGTTAACTTTTCTGCAAAATCATTAGAAATACCTTTTTCTTCTAAGTAGTTCATGAGAAGGTCGTACAAGTACTGTAAACAAAATTATAATTGATCAATTATAAATGTTATAATAGGTGTCAATTATAATTTATGAAGCCTACCCCATCAATAACTTCTCCGCCAACAGCATATACATTTTCTGTATGCTGACCTTCATAGAGTGTGATTTCATCAATACCAAAAATGTCATCTGTAACAAACAATTTTTAACTATTAACAACTGGAGAAAAATAAAGTTAAACAAATTTTTCTTCAATGCAAAATGTTACATTTTTACATAATACCTTCTTTATTACAAAATTAGGCACATTTTGTAAAAATGTATTAATGTTCCAAAGGTAAATTATCAGAATGAACACTTGAAGTATCAGACTGTACTCAACGCTTTGGAATTGCTTGTTTTATTACGTTGTACTTACTGTAAGCGTCATCTGCTCCAGAAGCTCCAGCCTCATTGTTAAAGGAACACGAGAACGACAAAGTCTGATTTCCTCTCTTGATGTCAATCTCAAAGTTAGGTTTGCTTTTCATCTCACCGATTTCAGGTTTATCATCTCTAGGATCTATCTCTGGCTCTGTTTCTGTGTCTACTGTATGGTTGACATTAAAAGTTATTGTGATTCTGCAAAGTAACAATCATTAAATTACCAAGCAAAAGCAACAAATACTCCTTTCAGATCCCCACTCACGTTTCCTCTCCTTGCTTCCTCTGCAGAGTAACTTCAGCACCATCAAGGGAAACTTTGAAGCCCTCGAGCTCAGTGGGAATGGTTTTGAGTTTCAGTGCCTTCTTCTCGGCAACGATTTCCTCGGCCAGGAACTCCACGAGTTCCTTTTCGGCTGCAAAGCAAATAGTATCTACATATAGTCACGTGTTTCATCACTACAAGAAATATTGCAAAAACAAAAGAGAAAGAGGGTATATATACCTTTGGTATGTGCGAATCTGCAGGAACCACAGCCGCAGGGATGCCTGTGGCTCTTGGCGAAGTCTTTGGCGCTGGAGGACACGAGGCTGGGTTGCTGCTGGACGGTGGACCAGAGTGCTCTGGCGCTGGTCTGCACGTTGATCTTGGCCGGCGCCGCTACGAGATTCTTGAGGCCTGGTAGCCTCAGCACATTCCTGGCGATGCCGTTCATTCTGTCCTTCTGTACTGCAGAGCTTTTACGAGAATATCTGCCGACCGCGTGGTTCACTACTCGCCGGTGAGGAACTTGCCAGAAGGGGAAGATGGTGGATGACTCCTTCTCTTTCTTCGGTTTCCTGTAGATTTGCGCGCGCCAGTTGATAACTGGCCAATCGGAGACGTGGACGAGCTTGAGGTTTCTGCTGCTGCCGACTATCTCCAGTCGGGAGCTTGGGCGAGGACTGATTACGAAGTCTTGTTTAAAGGACGCCGCTTATTGGTTAACGAGTTTTTGCGTTTTGCCAGGCGCGTTTATTTGAAAACTATTTAATTGTCAACATTTGAATATTTATGTTTAAACGTTTTATGTAAAAATTAAAGTTTAAAGGATTTGTTTATCTAGGAAAAACAGATGAACAAAGAAAAAATTCGAGTGGTTTGTTTTTACAAATTTCTATTGTTTGTCAAATATATAAACTTTTTCATTCAATCAATTAAAAAAAAAAGATTTTTTTGATTAAATTGTGAGAAAAGTGTGCTTTGAAAACAATCATTTGTTATTCTTAAAAAATCGCCAAAAATCATCAAAAGCTAATTAGCATTAGAAACCAAATCGTGCAATTGCGTAATGTTTCTAAAGAAACTCAGAAATATATACAACGTAATATGATAAATTTATGATAGATTGCAAAAATTTTAATTTAGAAAAGGATTTTGAATTTCTACAGAATTATAGTTAAAAAAGATCTGCAGATTCAATTAATAAAAATAAATCGCTACCAATCTGTAGGTAATCGAAACGACACCACGACACGGTTCAGCAAAAAATGTATTTAACAAAAGTTTCTTCTTTTTCGGCGCAGAATCGAAATCCATAAAAAAAAAGTATTCTATTTAAAAAAAAATGACTTCCGGTCCTGAATAGGTCATTTCCGGTGAGAGCCGGAAGTTGAAAATACCTCCAATCGATCCGGCATAATCCATTAGGAGGCTCTGAATTTTTCATTTCTTTAGATATTCTAGATATCGTAAGAGGTGGATGAGTGGAGACACTCTGAGACAATCTACATATTAAATATTTTCGGAGTATAAATTAAATAAAAAAAATGAGACGTTTTTCTTAATAAACTATTAGTCATGGAATAAAATCAACTATTAGAAAAAATGTTTTTAGATTTGGAAGCCTTCTCAAAAACGAAGAAAATATTAGGGAGATCTTACACACGAAAACAATTTTCTCAAACTTGGGGGATTTTTGCAGCAAAAGTCTTAAAAAATGCCTCTAAGCTTTTTTGTCTCAAACACTTTCTTCATCACTGTTCCAAAGCTTGCTTTTGCAAGGAAGCAACAATTCAATTAATGGTTAATTTAAAATTCTGTACTTCTTTACGTGCTCTTAACTTACTATTAAGGCATTTTCACCTATATATATGCTTTGTAAATAAAAAAAAAGGTCGAAGAAAGAGTTGACTGAGCACCGGTAACAAACCGCTCGAAACCTTGACCTTCGAGCTGCAGTAGGGTTTCAGAGTGTCAAGTATAGAAAAAAAGTCACGTGCAGGTGCACGCAGAGGCGCATTAGCTTGTGCAACTTGGCTCTCAAATCTGAAAAAATTGGATTGCTCTTAATTGAGTTTCTCTTAGCTGCAGCTCTTCCCCAAGAAAGAAGAGCGGCCAGTCGCGAATGTGCGAGCCTCGGTGAAGCTTCCCCTTTGAAGAAAAAAAAAAAGAAAAACAAAAAAATGACGAAGAAGTTCGAGTTTAATTGGCAGCGGGAAACGCCGGCCCTCCTGCTGAACGGCACGACTTTCGACAGGTTCAAGGAAGAGAAGGAAAATGTCGAGTTCGAGCCGGGCTGCCTCTGCAAAGTCGATAAATACGGCTTTTTCCTTTATTGGAAGAGCGAGGGCAAGGTATATGTCCTCACTTATATTTGAATGAAAATTTTCTCGTTGCTTTTCGTGGGCTGTTTACGTATCGTGCAAAGCAAAAGTACACTGAGAAAAAAATTTCTTTAAATCAAAGAAAACTTCATTGCGGGCAATCGGTTAAATATTTTTTTGATTGAAAGAAAACATTCTTTAATTCAAAGAAACCTCATTTTAATGGAAAGTCATTTTCTTTTTTTGAATA
>UCOM01003174.1:0-19727 GCA_900474385.1 Ormyrus pomaceus | reverse complement strand
ATTCGAACTATAATGACCAATCAAATCAAGCCTTTAAATGCTTCAACATGGCCGCTCATCACTTTTTTAAGAAGGGAATTTCATCGATGAATCCAGATGTTCATTAAAATTCGTTACAAAACACGTGTGAAGTTTCTTTTTTCCTGAAAAGCAAACTCTTTACCAACAGAAAATCACTCGAAACACCAACCTCCCGACGCCTGAGCAGCAAACGTCCTCAACAACGTTCTAATTAAGCTCAAACAAGACTCATCCTCCCGAGGCATCCTCACACATACACGAACCAGTTCAACTATTTACCTTCCGACTCCCACGAGCCTTTCCTAGTCCTAGGGAGGAAAGTGGAAAAGTGGGACTAAAAATGCGGCGCCGCTTTATGTGTCACTGGGCCGCAGCAGCAGCGGTGGCGGCGGCAGCGGCAGCGGCAGCGCATCTTTCTCTTTCCCGAAGGTCAAGGTGCACGGCGATCCTATCCGCCGACAGCCTTGACAACGGGTCGCGGGGAGGTGCGCCGATATCGCTTTCTCCCCGCGCGCGAGCCTTCTTCTTTTTTTTTTTCGGCACACCGCGCGATGAATGGCGGTTTCGGAGAGGAGGAGAGCTCGTGAATGGATGTTTACGAGGGAAGCTTCATGGCCGGTTCTAAGGGGGAAACGCTGTAATTTCCAGCGGTTTTCGTTGCTCGAGCGTGTAGTTTGCTTTTATGAATGGCAGTTTGCCGGGGCTCGAGGAAAGCCGGGATTCCGCTGAAAATTGAGATTTATTTGTCGGAAATAATGGGGGGGAATAAGATAAGTGATTGTTAATCATATTTTTATGGGAGGAAATTTTATGCGTCCTTAGGTTGCGTGCGCCAAAGAGTGCCGGGCTATTTTAAGAAGAATTTTCAGTTGAAAATTGTTTTACTGGTGCGTTTTCTACTCTCTTGATTAAAAGTAGATGTTTCAATAAATCATTTCTAAACGTTCGATCAGACAAAATTTCTAGATCATCATTTATCAATAAATCGATAATTAATTTTTAAATTATAAATTAGTTACCTACAGGTTAAAGAAAATAATAAATTAAATTATCAGTATCTTGCGATTGGAAAGTTTTTTCTTCAATGGTTCATCCTACAAAAAACGAAACTAATGTCTAACACGAAAATCGTGAATTTATAAATTAAAATGCTCATTTACATACTAATCTCCTCTCTAATAACGTATCCTTTGCAACGTGTACGTGATTACAAGAAACTGTTCCGTGACTCTCATCTTCTGATATATTCCGTTTGGTGTATGTGTTACTCGTTCCACAATGATTCTCCGTCCGTTATTTGCCAGAACCCAAGTAATTCCTACTTTTTTCCAACGATCTAATACATTAATACGTTACTGTTAGCGTAGCCTTATTTATCGCAAGTCTAAGAACATTTATTGCAAGTGTGCCCTAAAAGGGTTTGTTTTTTCAAAAGCAAATTGCTTTTATACAATTATGTAAAATTTATATATTAGAAATTCTTATTCACTTTGCAATAAAACTCATCGTTGCTATAAAAATGTATAATCAAGTGGTATTAGACGTTTCATTGCAAATACAATAAACAAACATTTTTTAACGATCTGAAAAATTTCATGCTTTTTTGCGTTAAGTAAATCTATTTTCGAGTAAACAAACAGGCCAGGTGTATTCCATTAAATCCAGTTTTACCTCAAATTAGCGCTAACACGATGAAGATTTTCACTTCAGCATTATGTATTCTCGGAAAATCCTGCAATTAAGGTCTAACACGTTTACTCCAATTCATAATCATCGTGTAACTTCGCGCAATTTTAGACTCGAGTTCACTTCGAGGTTCGCCAAATGCACTTGACAATGGCAAAAAATTCACATAATATTTATTTAACCTACACTGAACAATCTTTTTCACATTCGAATTTCAATATAATTAAAGTAAAAGTGCCACTCAATTATGATTCTTTTTTGTTTACCCATAACTGTGAACGGCTCTTTTTACGAGTTCACAATATTAAGAAAAATCGAATAAAGATCTATCCTGTAAAACCGTGAAAGTAATTTAGTCAAAGTCAGTCCCACAGACGGACAGTTCATCAGTCCGTTCCATTTCCATCCTAAAACCTAACGACCGCTGAATCCTCGCTTCCCCTCCGTACCCCCGAATTCGTCATTAGGCAAATCAAAGAAAAAAACGAAGCACATCTACCATCGTTAACGACCTCCTAAATCCCGGCAGTAAAAAGCAGAACAGCAGGAAGGAAGGTAATTGGGACGAGTCTTAAAATTATCCCCGATTCGGGTCGATTATCGCTCATCCGCGCGTCGGCGTAGGTAAGGAACGTCGACAGTGTGTGAGAATGAGCGAGATAAGGCTCGGGAGAAGTTCCTCTTTTCGCCTTCATTCAAACTCGAGGAGACACGACGCGGCGGCACTAAATCCCGCCGCGCTCCTCGTCCTCCTCCTCCCGCGAGAGAGAGAGATATCGTGAGAAACGGAAGAGGCGCGTAAAATGTTATACCGTACGCCGCGATCGTCGAGAGGAGAGGCGCGCGCGCACAATGGGCGAGGAGGCGCCCCCGCGAATCAACAATGGGAGCATTAGAATATTTCTGATGGCTGACCGTTAAGAAATAATTGAGTCCCGCGAGCGCGAAAACTCGAGCCTCGAGCGGGAGGAGTAATTACGCTGGGAGAGGATGATTATCCCAGGCTTCAATTAAGGATGAGTTGGTTCAAGGGGGGCCCGCAATTATTTAGGATGAAAATGAGATGAGCGAGTGGTTTTGAAGGATAATTCGGGCGAGAACGACAAAAGCTGATGGTTCGAATTCAACGTTCTTAATAAGGCAAAAAATCAAGAGTACTCAGATTTAAAATCATTTTGTTCCCGAGTTAAACAGTAAAACAGCTGCAAAAAGACATAATCAATGAAATGTAATAAATACTTACCGGCAAAACCATTCGTTATTTATTGAATAATTTATATCCTTGCAGAACAATGTATGAATTATTTAATTTACGTAATGCGAAGTTTATTACGATTACAAGTGTAATCACAAACTGTATAATAATTTCGCGAGCATACATGCAATTAGAACATACATTGTTTCCATTTCAACAAAATAATTACAAGGAATGATTACCAGCAAGAAGGCGCGAACATTCAAATGAATCACCCAGTGCGAACTGCAAATTACAAGCTGTTAAGCAATTACGAGGTGTTGCAGAAGCAATGACTCCTAATCGTTGCCGCCGACCGAAGATAAGAAAACCCGGCGATCTCAATTTTCGCAAAAACCGTACCGCAAATTACGCACCGCAATCCGAGCAAAAACTCGCACACCTCGACAGCGCTTCGAGTCCAATCCATCCCGAGCACTAATCCGACCCTTTGCGCGAACCTCCCCGAGAAATTCACTCGCCGCCGTCTAATCAGCGGTCCGGCGTCTCGACTTAACGGCCGCGTGTCTCCGCCGGGAAACAAAGCTCCTCGGACGACGGCGCCGATAAAAACAAATACCTCGCGATAAAGTTTGAAATACGAGGCACGCGAGGTGTGCGAGCGAGCGAGCGGCGCGCGGCGCGCGCTCAAGAAGGAAAGTCCGCGCGGGTAAGATGTATATCCGCCTACGGGCACGGACGGGCCAAAGGGGGGCACTTGCGCATACTTGCGCCGTCGTTCCCTCCGCGAAGATGCGCCGCCGACGGCTGCAGTAACCTCGATCGAGGAGCTGACTGTTGCAGATGCTTGGGAGCGTTGATTGAAAAAGAGGTTTTTCGTCCTGGCTGGATTGTTGGTCGCCTGGATGGATTTGGGGGCTTGTTTGGAAATTGGGATAGGTTTTCTTTATTTTTTGAGTTAATTTACAAGTTGATGGGCAATGTTTTATTGCGATTGTTGGAAATGGAGTGGACATTTTTACAGCATGATTGTCCACTTTTAATTTAAGACTTTAATGAACTTTTACTTACGCACGAAAAGATACTATGTACTTGCTCTAATACTGCAACTGACGATGAATTATTGTAAGATATATTTTAAAATTGTTTTACTGTACTGCATGCTTTACATGGAATTATGCGACTTTTGAATAATTACTCAAAATAATGTTTAAGGATACATACTATTGAACAAAATGTATGCAATTTATGACAGATTTATATTTAAACACTAACATTACTTCCTAAACTTACGACTACATAACTTTTATTAACATTTTAACGAGACGCATTGCAAGTTCTGCCAAGAACCCAGCCGTAAACCCAACTCTTAATACAGCATATCGCCTCTCTAAAAAAAAAGGCATTTCCCCACATCCTCCGAATCCGAGACTCGGGCGCGGAAATCAATCTCCCAGGCCACTTCCCACCTCCGCTCGCCGGAAGAGCCTCAATCTCACTCGTCTCTTCCCCGCGAGCAAAAACATTCCATAGAATAGGTGCGCGCGCGCGCGCGGCCGCAGTAATTGGGTCGCTAACCCCGGCGCACGATTTTACGCCTCTCTCGGTGCGCGAGCGCGCGCCCATACGCGCCGGAATGCGCGCCGCCGCGGCTTTACGTCGCATTAAACGCACTGCAGCCGTGTCCCCCGCTCGCGGCGATGATCGATAAGTCAAGCGCGGCAGCGCACCTCTCTTTGTCGCCGCGGCTCGCGCGCCGTTTTACCTCGAAAGCTCCGCGAGGATGACGCTGCGCGCGGACGCTTTTTCCGCCGCGGGGAAAATATTCGGCTCCGTGCATAAGCACCGGGAGGAAGGGATTCTAATGAGGGTGAGAGTAGGCTGCGTCGTACGCGTCAAACTTTGAGGCCTTCGGCCTTGTTTAGTGCTTCGATTTTGCATAAAGTCGAGGCGGACGAGAGTTTGGTGCGTTTAATGAGCGTAATTTGTTTAAAGCGAATAACGGGCTCTCGCCGTGGAAAAGGCGCTTGTTTACCTTCGGAGTTTTAGAGAGAGCTTCGTTATTGTTATCGAACTTTTTTTTGTTATTTTGACGGTAACGCAGAGATGATTCTCGAGACGGTCGTTTAATAAAGCCGAAGCCGAGGGTTCACTGAATCAGAAAACTACGCGCATCGAGACGGAAACTATACGAAAGAAATCGTTTTCATAACGCACCTAAAAAGCGGAAAAACAGTTAGCGAGATATCAACGGAGCAATCATCGCTTCGAATAAACTCTTGACAGCCCGAACTCCTCTTTCCTTGAATCATTAAAACCCAGTCGATGCTGCACATCCGAAACCACAGCGGCCATTCTCCTTTTTTTTTTACCCGTTATTAAAAATTTCTCTTGACAAAAAAGAGCGAACTGTACGGCGCTCGGGTGATATTCAAATTTCGTTAACGAGCCCTTACAGTCAACAAAAAAAAAAAAGAAGAATCAATCAACATTTACAGTTACAGCGTGGGGGGGGGCACACATAATAAGCGCTAGAAAGTGCGGAGATCGGTATAGAAAAAAAGCTCTCTCTAGCATTCAATGGGAATCGGCGCTATTAGCTTGGCTATCGGACGAATATCTTCCTGGCTCTGCAAAAAGTTTCCGCGAACTGGTCCGTATAAAAGCACGCGCATACACTGACGCCCCGCGAGAGAGAGAGATGCTCGGCACGATAGTCGCCTCCGCTCGGTAGCCGACAAAGGAGCGTAAATAACGTCGACGGGGATTCAGCCTTGATCTGCCCACACAGCGGCGGCAGCAGCAACCCTGAAAAGCATCGGTAGTCTTAGTAGCAGTCCCTCTCTCTTTCTTCTCTCTCTCTCTCTCTCTCTCTCTCCGCACGCTGGACTAGTTTTCTTATAGGGGGGTCACGAGGGTTCAGGAGGCCATACGATGCGCCAATGAGATGCTGCGCGAGGAGCGCGGGCCGTTCTCCTTATCTCTCGTTAGCTCGCTTTCTCTCTATCGGAAACAACCGCGAGAGAGGAGCTCTTTTCCGTTTCTACCGCGCTTTTTAGCGGCCGCTGTACCGCAGCGACTACGCTTGCTTTCGGCGCGGCTATTGTTGACGCGCGAGCCGAGGTTCTTCGTTTATACGGACCGGGCTCGAGTCGCGAGGAACTGACCTCGACGGTGATTTAGAGGCTCATCGGATTCACATCGGTGAAATGCCTGAAATGCGATGGTCGGACGAAGCTGGGAATCGATGCGAGTAGAAAGTGTGCTAAGGCAGTCTTCGGGGTTTGATCAATGCTTTAAGGGCAATGGGATAAGTCGATGCCGGCGTTTGTAGGCTTTTGTATTAATTCTGCAAAGCGATTAGATTTCATTTGACGCGCGCCGCCGGTTTTAGCCTTTCAATGCGTCTGACTGAGCCGACCTGTAACTACTGACTGAAAACGAGAATATTTTATTTATCGTAAATCTGGGAAAAAAAGCTACCGAATGCTTTGTGTATGCATTGGTAAAGAGGATTGAATGTTTTTTTTCTCTTTATTGGCTCGTATTTTAAAGGCAAATTGGCACGTTTGTCGAGAAGCAACCCACGTTTATCCGCATAATTCCGTTTTATATATTACAAGAATTTAGAAACATTTATTTCGACTTTCTAACAAGCTTTCTAATAAGAAAAGGGTCATTTATACAACAGTACTAATCTGTGACAAACGTTTACTCTGTTCTCCTCCATGCTGATTTATCGGCGTGAATTGTGCATTGTAATGCAACTTTTAGCGACGCTTCATCAACGGAATCCATTTTTAAATCAGCAGCGCATCCTGAATTTTCATGCTTGATTGAAGAAACGGATTTGTCCGTTTTTGCTCCAATAAATTATAATTTTTTTTTTTTACTTAAAAATTCCAAAACCGAATAGCTTACTCGTCCTCTCAAAAGTTAATTGGATCTTCAGAAAAATAAAACTTTTTAAGAATACCTCCCAGGCTAAATACCATTTATCAAATGAAATTCCCAAGTTAATTACAATAATTAGAAAATCTTTCTCCATTCGCGCAAAAAGCATTCGCAAATATTTTCTCACAATGCCGAACATTCCGCCAGCAATTTCGCCGCGCGTCGGTAATCCCAGCAATGTCCATTGTCCAGGCAAACAAGTGCATTATATTACCATTGCAACTGAATCGGCTTGGCACGAAAAGCGACCTCCACAGTTAAAAAAAAAAGTACTCTCCCGATTGACAAACATTCGCTCGACGTCGTAAAGAAGCAATCGGCGCACGTGCCGTTCTCTCTCTCTCTCTCGAACACACTCTCGAGAACCTCTCACGCGGAGAGCTCTCGTGAAAATTCCAGCGCGCCTCCGAGAGGCTCCGTCGCGATTCATCCCGGGCGATTTACGACTCTTGCACGCTAATCAAAGCCGGGTATACGCTCGTGATCCTACGCAGCTCGCTCGCACACCTCCGAGCCTTCCAAGCACCGGAGAGCGCGAGGTTAAATTTGAATTTCGAATGTGAGCAGAAGCAGCAGCAGCATCGGCGGTAAGCAGCGGCGTTCGTCCGGTTCCCCCCGAGGAGAGAAAGGAGAGAAAATGAGGAGGGTCCTCTCCCCCACCTGCTTAGGAGGAGAGTTTCTTTTTCTTTCCCGGCGGGCTCCCTGCTCGCCCCCTGATTCGCCCGCAGCTCTCGAGTCTTGTGGGTCTCTGTGTCAGGAAGGTCACACGGGAGCCGCGCGCGAGAGTCCCGTCAACCCCATCTCTCGCTCGCTCCCCACCCCGGCGGAGGCCAACAGCTGGCATCCTTCGGGCCTCCTCTCTTCCTTCTCTTCCTTCCTTCTGGGTTACCGAGAGAGAAGGCGCCGAGTGAACGTGCGCCCGGCGCTGCACACAATGCAACACACACAACACGCCGCGAGAGCTTAGGAGCGAGAGAGAGAGAGAGAGATAGAAACGCTTACGCGTGTGTATACGTGGGAGAGGATCTCCCGTGGCACTCATCCCCTTACCTTCGGCCCGGCTGGCTATATAGCAGGCAGGTTCAATCGTCCTGACGCCAGTCTCCCAGCGGAGGATCCAAGAATCGGTGGTGCGTGTCCGTCGGTCGTTCTAACCGATTGAGTTTTTAAACCAAGCCGATATAACAGCCAGAGACTTACAGTTTTCACAGTCAGTCATGGCAGCGGTTCCCAAGTGTTTGTTGTTCCTCCTACCGGGCCTGCTGTGTCTGGCCGCGTCCGGCCAGGAGGACGCCGGTCTCCTGGACAGGGGTTACCGGGCGGCGTTCCGCCTCTACGAGGACTGCCAGCAGCGCCAGGTCGGCGTCTCGGCCTGCCTCAAGAAGAAGGCCATCACGTTCTTCGATCGGCTGGGCAGGATCGACAATCTGCCGATCGCCGAGAATCTCGAGCTGGTCAAGGCGCCGGGAGCGGAGCTCGAGCCCGTGAGGAACGTCACCGAGCTGGAGGCGACTCTGGGCCGCAACAGCGGCTCCTCCAGGGACGAGCTGCTCAACGACATCCTGCTGGACAGGGTCTCATCGCTGATGAACAGCTTCAACGTGCAGATACGCCTGCCGAAAACGTCGGCCGGCGAGCTGAAGCGCTCGCTGGAGGAGGGCCGCGGCAAGATGAAGAAGATGATGAGCATGATGATGATGGGGATGGGCATGAAGATGGTCGCGATGGTGCCGCTCGCCATGGGCATGCTCTTCCTGCTGGCCGGCAAGGCCCTGATTATCAGCAAGATCGCCCTGGTGCTGTCGATGATCATCGGACTGAAGAAGCTGCTCTCCCAGAAGCAGAGCAACGATCACGGACACGGATGGCAGTCGGGCGGCGGTGGCGGCGGCGGCGGCGGCTGGGACCGCAGCCTCAAGGCCCTCGACGTCAGCGGCGGCGACGACAGCGACGCCCAGCAGGAGTTCGCGCACAACCTCGCCTACGGTGCGTCCAGGCAGCAACGGAAGTAGGGGCGGAGTTGCCCTGGGGGGCGGGCGGGGATATTGGTAGGGTCCTTCTTTTCTTTTCGCGCGCGGGAGCGACTGTGACGTGACGAACGCCGGACTGTGAATGGACAATTCTCTGTTTGTTGGCGCGGCCAATTTGGAACTTTCGCTTATCTGCTAATAGTGCCAATGTTCGCAATCGACGGATTTGTTTTTTTTTTTATCCGTCGGTATGTAGATTTAATCTTAAGTTTTTGTAAAATTTTCGATTCAGTATTATAATTATATACTTATTCGTCGCGCTGAGGGTGGAAGGAAAGAAAATCGGAATACTCTTGTAGAACAGACAGTTTTCTTTTATTGCTTCGAACGAAAAGTACAATTAATTCCCATGAAATGGAAAAACCCGTTATCGCCGACGACATTACAAACGTGCGAACGCACTTTCGGACGGACTCGACTCGACGACAACGACAGCTGACCGATTACAAGTTGTATACCTTATAAGCACGAGAAAAACGAGGACGACAACGAAAACAAAAAGGACGGAGACTGGACGCGAAAAAAGAGAGATGTAGACAAGGAATTCTTCGTGTCGTTAAATCTAACCCTCGGCACTTAATCTTCTTATAGTCCGGTAGCGGCGCGAGATAGACAGACGTCCAACTGTGGGGGGGAGAGAGGAAGAGAGAGGGAGAGAGAGAGAGAGAGAGAGGAAGAAAGCATGAGCGGCGAGAGGAATAACCTCGAGGGTAATCACACATCGAGAGTATTCCCCCCGTGGAAATTGCCGGCGAGTGTCTTAACGACGGGCTCCTTCCTCTCTCTCTCTCTTTCTCTCTCGGGTCCTTCCCGCGGCAGCTGGACGGCGTCGCGTGACCCGAGCCATTAGGCTACCTTTTTATAATACTTTATTTATTTACCTTTTAACGTTTTGAGATATACACACTTGTAATCGTTAGCCTCCGAAGAATGGCATTGAAATTAACTTCTATCTCTCTATCCACACGACAAACTAATTTTATTTATTTATTTATTTATTTCGATTAACTTGGATTAACTTAGCGATGTAACTTTCTCTCTCTTGTTAAGTCTGAATAACGCTGTAATTGTAAAGTACCATGAAAAAAAAAAATGCAAGCGCTGAGAAAAATAAAGTCGAATTGTTCGTTTTTCATCAGAGTAACGTTGTTTCTTTCATCTCCTCCTTCATTTCCCTTAATGTTCCGCTTTACTATTTTTTTTTTTTTTTTTTTTCGTTCACTGCACTCACTATTAAGCTCAGTGGTGGTGTTGGTGATGATCGAGTCCGAGGATCGCAGCGAAGAGAGCGTAGAAGAAGCCGGCGAGAGCCGTGGTGAACTTGAGGAGGATCAGAGTGCCCACGAAAGTCGGTATCAAGAACATGAACTTGAGCGTGTAGGCCATTATGATGGCCATTAGAGTTCGGTTCATCTGCCGTAGCCTTTTCCTCCTGCCTCGGCCTTCTCCTGAGAATCAGACGATTTAATTCGATGAGAATCTTTCGGTGGAAAGCTGTATTTTTTTTACTGACTTTTAAATAACACTTGAAAATTTGAAGGCAATATTTTATTATTGAGAACAGATAAGTTTTAAAAAATTTAAGAAAAATGAATCTGAAAAACAAATCATTTATGTTTGTATAAACAACACATTTAATTGACTTTCGCAATTCATTCAAGCTTTAACAATTGTTGCAATGTTTATTTACTATTGTAAATGAAGCCATGTTCGTTAATTAATACATAAATGAGAACAAATTTTCTAACGCGACACCATTCGTAAAAAGAAAATAATAAAATAAAAAAACCTATCAAGCGTGCAAAATATCTAGGTAAAAAAAAAATAATTGGCATGTCCTGCTTTACCTCCGCGGAAGCTTATTTAATATTTGCTCTTTATGAGTACAGTTATTTGGGTAAAGCGAGTAATATTAAGAGATTTCTGCCGGTGAACAAGCGTGCCGCGTAAAGAATTCTCACCGCGTGAAATTACCGAAAGAAGAAATGAAGTAAAAAACCGCCTTCGTCATCCATCTAAATTACCGTGCAGAGTGAGTCGGTAAAGCAGGCCATTCCAGAATTATCTCAAACGTGCCCAAGCCTTTTGTGATAAACGTTGAGGTGCTACGAGTATTGTGGTAATTATATTCTTTTTTTCTTAATTTAAATCCTGAGAGAAGCAAACTTGTTAGAACAGCTTGTAAAAGACCGACACTTGATTAGAAAATCACAGGATACCAAAATTATGTCAATCCACGTTTTTTGCAGCTGTAAAGCAAAGAATGTAAAAAGGTTTTCACGTACAATACGTAAATTAATACGTGCACAACGAAATTGCAATAATAAAGTTGACGATACCATAAAAACAGCATTAATTTTAACGTCACACTAAAGTTTGCACCACAAAAACGTATAGAAACACAAACTACGAGCCTACTTAATTTTACACAAATTTTACAGTTACTGTTTACTTTACGAATAAGGCACCTATCGGTACGTCCTAACTAATTACATATTGTTTCGAACCGCCGTTAGTAGTCCACATCGTTTGATAAACGTCGCACCGATCGATCTACTTATCAAATAACAAGGAATACAGTAACCTGTAGCCTCGACCTCCTCCGAGTCCTCGAAGCCGTAGCCGCCCTTCTGCAGGACCTCGGTGGCGTTGCCGAACCCGTCCATGAACATCCTCCTCTGGTGCAGCAGATTCATCATCGTCCTCTCGAAAGCGTCCCTGGCGACGCTGCCTCCTCCGTCGAGCTCGGCTGACGCGTCGATCCTGCACCTCGAGATCGCGATCAGCGGCAGCAGCATCAGCGGGAGCAGCGGGACCGACCTCATCCTTCGTTTTCGGCGTCGCAGCACATCACGAGGGGCCTTCCCTCTGGCGCTCGGGCATCTTCCCCGGCCGGGGACTGCAGGCGGGAAATCGTGGCTCGCGGCTTGACGTTAGACTGGGAACTAAAGCGGTACCCGACGTACGGGGGTTTGCTCTCGGTGCGTCGCGCAGAGAGCACCATGCCACGCTTGAGTTGTCCGCCGAGAGATCGCCAGTCCGTGAAAAATTGCCCGGCACGGCGCTGATTATTATATGCGTGCGAGAGAGTGCGGTGAGCGCGCGTGCGCGGCCGCGCCTCTCGCGGCTTGCTTCCCCCTGGTTCTGTCGAAGGAGCTGTAGCCGGAGGCGAATCGAGGAGGACTCCACCCGCCGACGAGCTTTCGGCGCCGGACGGGGGGATAACGAGCCGGTCGTTATCGAGTCGAGTCGAGGAGGAAGCGATTTCGTGATGGGGGAGTGTCGCGAGAGCGATGGCTCATTCATTATGGTGGTACTGTTTTCGTGGTGATTTTTCAGTTTGAAGAGATTGTTGGGCAAAGTATGTAAGTAAGTGCTGGGTACAGAGATCGACTGGGGGATGGAGATCAAATTTTATAACAACAAAAAAGAAAACGTTCTGATACATTTATGTCGATAAGAATCACCCTCTATAGTCTAAACCTATATACTTGTATGAAAAAGAATTCAATTTTTTATCCCCTTGTTGTCAAATTCATGGATTTTTAAAGCACTATATAGAATTAGTTGTTTGAAAAGTATGAAGAATGTCCAATTTTAATATTTTTCGCTTTTTAAAAGACAGTTAAAGTTTATTTTTACCTTGAAAAATTCTTTTTTTTATGCTACTTATTGTACACCGAGTTCAAATTAATTTGTTTCCTTTGAATAATTCGGACAATCAAAATAAAAATTTCAATTATAAAAATGATAAAAAATATTTTTTACAAAAAATGCATCTTAAACGTATCTGTTACGTAGATGTCAATCACTCCGCTTCCTACCCATCATCAAGTCGTTACCCTACATAAAAAAACTATCCATCGAAACCCGGAAAATCGCTACAATTTCGATCAAAATCACAATCCATCTAGACGCCGCCGTGGCGAAGGAAAAAAATCAATTTTTCAAAAGCTCGACTCGCACAAAGTAGACGGTATCCTTTTCCATAATCTCGAGAAACGAGGTGGAACGGCTCGAGCATACGTACAACAATAATTATGGTCACCAGCTCATCCTCATTACGGAGCTGCCGCGCGCGATCCGGCGCTTCCTCCTTCCTCCCGGCACCGAGGCACACACACACGCTCGCCTAGACATATGGGCCGCGGGTTCCTTAATTGCCGAGATGGCTTTTGGATCGATAAAGGGGGCTAACGACCATTTTTTCAGGCATCTCCGCCAATTAACGGAGGGGGGGGGGCACTTTTACCGGCCGCGGATGAATCCCAATCGAACGGAAAATTATCTCTCACCGTCAGCTAGCTTTTAGGGGCACAGCGTGAAAACGATCCCAGTGAAATCGATCGCCGCGCGCAGACAAGCCGCCGCCGGTTTAATTGACATTTTCTCTTGATTCGCGGCGTAAGAGCCCACTTGCCGGCCGCGCGTGCTTTATGAGACGTTCTTTTCCCCTGCGAGGAAGCTGATTGTCTTGGGCAATTTGCGTTGCTTCATTTCATCGTTTAGAGGAGCAATGATTGTCCTCGTCGAAACTTAATTAGCATTGTGGAGTACGAGTCGGATTTTGTTAACGAATTCAAGATTCTTCATTCATTTGTTAAATGTCGACTTATAAGTCACTGCTTACCGGTTATTTCGAATAACATTGTATGCCCAATGTTGTTCTTACAATTACATCTAATGTTATACATTGTTTTCGAAAATGTCGAGTATTTCAAAATCGTTCGGATAACAAAAAGTCAAAGATGCGTGCAGCCGCGTGACACGCATCAATGAATAAGAAGATTGTGATCGGCAAACTACAATTTTTTTTTTTAAATTATGGTACAATAATCGTATTAAAAATTTCAGCATACTTGACCATTTCCAGTCATTCAGGGACCGTTTTAAAAGCATACTGCACGTTCTAAAAGTTTTTTTTATATAGAAAAGAAAAAGCTAAGACATGGTATGTTAAAAATTATTATTTTATTATTAAAAATTACTATTTTATCTAGTAACGGTGGGACATACTGACATATGAGAAAAATTACTATATAAAACATTAATATAATAAATTTTAATACATATATATTAAATTTTACTATAAAAAATAGTAATTTTTCTCATATCAAGTATGTCCCACCGTTACTATATAAAATGGTAATTTTTAATACTAAGCAATTTAATAATAAGCAAACAAATAAATTAAACACAAGAGTAGCAAAAACACACTACATCTAGTTACTCTTTAGTTATGTAAGTTAGTTTTAAGATGTATTATGTAAGATCTGGTAAACCAGACCTGCGGTCAGGCTATTAATGCCTATGTAGGATTACAATGTAATTAACTGATTGAAAATAAATAAATAAATAAATAAATAAATATACATTTTTCTCAGTGTAGAATTCAAATGAATCTCATTAATGGAACGACGCAATCAAGAGTCAATTTATTTTAAAGACGAAAGTCTTGGCGATTTAAACTATTTTTTAAACAAGCACCGCCTTTCTCGAGATTTAAAATATATTGCTTTATTAAATCTATGCTTATTATATTGTTTAATTAAGTAATTATTTTAGCTTTAGAAAGAATACAAAAGAAAGTTTCATTCATTATGCATCGTCGATACCTGCATCGTAAGTAGGAAGAAAAACGTATCGAACATTCAGGAGCATGACGGAAAAATGAGAAAAGTATGAGAAATCGAGATGAGCGCGAATTCCTCTGAATATTACGTGAAAGTTCGTATCTGGGTTGTATCTTTACACACGAAGGATTCACATAATCGGATTCGATCGCCTGTTGCTGTTTTAGATCAATTGTTCTTGATACTTTCAAAACACGTTCTGATTATAATGGAGGAACGCAATTCCATTAGTTGTTTTTTCGAGAACCACGCTAACCATCGTTGCTCTAATAATTTTTTGTTTACATTTATTTTGATACGAGATCGTACTATTTTCTTGAAAACGCATTAGAGACGAATCGCTAATTGACTTAAATACTCAAAGTACCAATTTATTCGAATTAAATAAGCATTATTGATCATAATCGTTTAGCTATAAATTAAAAAATATCACGCTACAATTATATAGAATGCAATAAAATTACATAAAGATAATCACTGAAAATCGTTTAAAAATCGTAATAACATTTTTTACACTGTTTTGTGGTTTACTAACCTTCCTTGGAGTGACCTCTTGCTTGACTGCACTTGCCATCAACTTGGATAACATAAATAGTTTCAAGCTGAAAAAATAAAATAAACCTTACCACTACTATTTTTGCAAGAAAATTAATAACAGGTTATCCGAATTAAATTCTTTTTAATTCAATTAAAAATTGAATTTAACTAGGTCATTTTTTAAATAACAACGCCTTTGGGCGCTTTAATACAATCGTTTTACTATAATAATTCTGCATCTATGCCACCTCTCCTAAACCTATACCAATTACAATTCAGGTGACTCTCTCAAGCACGCACATCACCAACGGTCTTTCCTCGACGAAATCTACGCGCTGCCCAGGCGAGCCCGAAAAGGGGGGTCCGCCCGAAAGCTCGGGCAAAATGGAGCGCGAATGCGTCGAAAAAAAAGTCGCGGGCGCGCCTCTCGAAAAAAAAAAAAAAAAATACTCCAACCGTCTCATCATTACGGTTTTTTCTCCCCTCCGCGCGGCCGTTTTATACCGTTCGCTCTCGCGGGCTTTTGTTTCGGGCGGCGCTCATGCGCAAACAGGCCCCGATGATAATAATTACGCAGTCAAGCTCGAGTCGCGCCGACCTTTTCATTTCGTTTGGGCACGAGGAGGAAGGAAGGAACTGAGATTGAAAGTTGCCTGGGCGATAAGAGACTGGCTGGGATCGAAAGTAAATTCAGCCGCGGCGCGTAGTTGGCTTCATTGGCTGCTTCGCGGCTTTTGGAGAAAGGCGTTTTGAAAATAGGTGATGCTTGATTTTGCACGGCAAATTTGAAGTAAAAATTATCTCATTCATCTTCTCGTTCGAATCTCATTTTATACATTTCATTAATAATCACAATGTTCGAAATAGTATATTTTTACACAACGCAGCTAATCATTTCACCAGTAAATAACCAATCGATTTTTCACCGAACTGCCAAATTGCATTATCGTCAACAGAAATAACAATATTACTTCGACAAAAAGCCTCAGTTGCCGTTATTACAGCTGCTATTGAACTCCGTGCTAATTGTAACTCGGCCGTCATTGCCGATCACCTTTATTCACTCTCCCATGGCTGGAAACTGTTAAAGCTCGAAGTCTCCCACCCACGTAAAATTTTACGACCGCTACGACAGGAATAAAAAAACATACTTAGCCGATAGTAGATTTTTCCTTCTTCGGTTTACACTAAATTTAATTTTTGATGAAACGTTAGCTAGAAAAAACTATTTTAGTGTCACCGTTTTTAAAAGAAAAATTAGGTTAACGAGCCGGCGAATTATCAGTAGCAACGCTGTTATTACCTTTTGTTCCACTTTAAAAGTGCTAATTTTCATTGCCTTTTGGTTTACTAAGGTTACCATTATTGTCATACGTGTAACTCCGTCGTAGAAACCTGCTTCTAAATGAAGCGATCCTAGAAGATTTTATCGCAGGAGGGCGTGTAGCAGTGATCTATTTTCCGTCTGAATTTTCATGATTTCATTTGACCATTTCCATTGATTCTATCAAAAAACGTGTAATACAGATAAAAACTAAACCTTTTCCCAGCCAACCCATAATTCCCCACGCCGTCGCTGAAAACGTCAACAAAACCTCCCAAACTTTTTGCTACACCAATCAATATCCCGAAAGGGTCACCGCGCCGGGCTCACCTACCGAATGAAGAAAAAAAACTCAATTTCCCATCGTGAAACTGAGCGTAACAATCGTAAACCCTGTAACTCAGCGAGCGCGTCGCCCGATCCGTTCCGTCCTCTTAGAGCCGGCGAGGAGAAAATAAGAAAAAAAAAGAAAAGGATATCTTCGAAGCCGCCTCTCCGCGCGGCAGCGGCGGCGCGGCGATGGTCAATCGCGGGGATCGCACAACATCGGGACGCGGCGAGCAGGAAGGCGGCGGAGGATCTTTCGTCACGCGTCAGTACCGTGTTAGATGAGCAGGGCTCCTTCCTCCAACGATTTTCACGGATGCGCTATATAAACTAATCTACCGGCCTGGCCGACCGGCCAGTTTCTTGTCTTCTTGCCTCCCCGGCGGTCACCTTCTGTCGGACAGAGCCTTTTCGCGAGCGATTTTTCGGCGGCTGATCGTTTTGCCTTCCACGAGGAGGAATGATATGCGAGGATGATGATGCTGCCGCTGCTGATTTGTACGGTGCTGATAGTTCCGATTTCCGTGAGGAGCGAGGCGAAGGGCGTCGAGGCGAGGAAGGAAGTGTCGAGGGGCGAGGAGCTGCTGCGAAGAGGGTTTGATTGGATTGGAGAGAGGTCCTTCGGGGCCGTTGGCTCCATCGTTCCTGATGGCAGGGATGGACCAGTTGATAGTGTCGAAGGTAGGGATATGGATTTTTAATTAGAATCTTAAATCGAACTTTAAATACATATAATTAAGCTTGGAAGAAAATCAGCGCTGTTTTTTTACGTCTTACACAATTATTTAGTAAGCACTATTAATTATTGACGATAATTCTGCAAACGAAACATATGAGGCTTAAAAATAAGGGTGTTAATTTGATAGAAAAATGATGAAATCAGTGAAATTATTTAATTATTTAGATTATTTAAGTTATTAAAATTACTAAAATACTTCGCGTCATTTAAAAATTTAATATTCTTTAAACTCGACCTACCCCCACAGAAAAAAACACTATTGAAAAAACCGTCTCACTTCCCAGGTCGCAAGCACAAGAAAATCAAGATGAACAAGTACCTATTCCCGCTGATCATCGGCTTCCTGCTGATAAAGTCGGTGATTCTGCCGCTGACGCTAAAGGCCCTGGCGATCCTGAGCGGCAAGGCGGTGGTCCTGAGCCTGATGAGCCTCATCCTGGCGGCGATAGTGGGCCTAAAGAGCGTCGCCAGCGGCGGCGGCTCGCCCGCCCAGAGCAAGATCGACCTCGTGAACCTGCCCGTGCACAAGTACCGGCGGAAGGACATAATGCCGGACTGGAGCAGTCAGGACGACGAGGAGCCGCCTTATAGATACTACCCCGAACGGCGCAGGAGATGATCGTGTTGTAATGGATGGTCTTATTTATTTGTACGTGCGCAATTAGTGAAGACTTGTAGATGTTGATTGTTTTTTTTTTTTACTTTGTGTATCGTGATCGCCACCTTTTTTTTGTAGACGGGTAGATGTAGGATTCGGCAGTGTGTATTGTTATGATTTTGTAAATTTTCATGAGAAAATATTAATTTTTTCCTGATGGTCTTCGAGTTTGATTTCTTAGATTTTTAAGAGGTTTTTTTACAAATTTTGAACAATTGTATATTGATTTATTTCTGAATAATCTTAATTTTATTAATATTTAAGTTTGGCTAGCTGTGTGACATGAGAAATTATTGTAATAAAAACAAGACTTCATACAAATTTTTGATAAATTTAATGGAAACAGAAATTAATTAGTAAATTAAGCAGTAAATTATTCATTCACTCAACTTTACTTCAAAATACGTATAGTAGTAAATTTTATACCAAAATTATAACACCACAGCTGTAATAAATGAAATTATTTTTAATCTATTTATTGTTGAAAATATAAATTATTGCTCCAAAGGCAAGTATGGAAAAAAAGTCTGAGGACGGCCGCGCTATACTGTATACTTTGATATTAATTAGCGATATTTTTAAATATTTACTGTGTCGATAAATAGCTTTTAAATTAATCATTACTATAGGTTTAACAGAAATCTGTTTAATTATGCTACTTTTCAAAAAAATTTTCATGTAAAATAATGTTCTCAAATTAAAGATATTGAGAAACAAAACCTTTTTTGATGGTTTTCCGAATCTATCTAGTTCATCAGTTTGGATTCAGACTTTTGGTTCTTCCGATTTCCGTAACAGCCAATTAGATCTAGAGAGGAAAAGAAAGGCCTGCATTGCGCGAGTAAGGTTGACAGATAATAATATTAATATAAATATAAACCTCATGTTTTATTATTCTTTTGGTTATCATAACCGTAATAACCGAAAAAAGAAGTCGATGTCGAAATTTACGAGAGCACTCTTCTGGTTTCGGATTATAATACTTTAAATCTGAAGCCTAATTCTAACTTGGGAAGTAAGTTATTAAAATTGACAAGAGACAATGTTTAAGGACGTTCGGTGGTTTCAAAAGTAATTAAAAGTTGATCAGATTTTTGCAGATAATGATTTCTAATACAATTTCAGATAACCGAAATTTTTTTCAATATTTCTTACTTGCCATTTTGGAACGAAATCTTAAAATGAAATTCAAGTAAAATACATTGATTCTTATATGAAAGGTTAGGATTTGAGAACTTATCTTTCAGAATTCAACGAACGACAATCAGAACTTGAAAAGTTATCTTTATAGAAACATAAAGGAGGATCAAGGAACATTTTAACATATTTTAAAATATCTCTTACTTGCCAATTGGCGGAATAATATGCGATTATCTGAAATATTTTTTGAATAATTTTGAATTAACCACGGCAGCCAACGAAATTTTGTTGACTTTGATTGGTTGACTTGTAGTAAAATCTATCCAACAATTTCATATCGCAATAAAAAATCCACTGCCAATTCATTGGCACTTAGCTTCCTCCTAACTAATTTATCATTTCAATATTATCTCCGAAATTCATTAAAAACAATCGAATCAACAAAATTAATTTCAAACTATTCTATATTTAATTAATTATTTA
>UCOM01003173.1:0-19710 GCA_900474385.1 Ormyrus pomaceus | reverse complement strand
CCCTCCTCCCCCCACCCATTGTTTGACTTAATTAAGGACTGAAATCGTGGAAATAAATTTATTGCTAAAAATTCCGCGCTCGAAGCGAAGTTCGATTGCGAGCCGATAAGTCCGAGCAACATCCCTGTCATCGATAAAAGTTCAAAGCGCGGAGAGGAAAAGTACGTCGAAGTTTGATCGCTCGGACTTTGGCGGAAAGTTTCTCCTCCCCCAGACCTGCCTTTCTAAGTTTCGCGATGTAGTCATAATTTATACATTCAACTGGGGGGGAGTATCGCTTTACAAAGTCTTAAGGGCGCGAGGACTTATGCGGAATAGCAGTTAGAGGATTAGCGTAGTTAGTGGCGGCTGCGCAAAAAAAAAGGAGTTCGCGGAAAGTCCATTTAAGGCTTCTTACTAATAAGTAAATCATAGGAAAGAAATTGCCAAGTTCGACGAGACTTTTGCGTCTCGGGGCTGCCATTTGTTTGGGTAAGAATTTTATCGGGATTTCAGTCACTAATAGACTTGCGAGGTAAAATTGCAGCGAACGTTAATTATCCTTTCATAAACACTGCTGTGAATAGAGCCAGCAGAGCGAAACGGTTCGGGCAGCTGGTTTCGTAAAGATGTGTAAGCCGTGAAGAAAGTCTTGCGATTCTTTTTAGAAAAGTTCATTTATACAAAAACTTCATAAAAGAAAATTGTATTTACTAATAGCGAAGGGCGATATATGTAGGCTCCTTAAATAAAAATTTCTGAAAAAGATCTTTCACTTTGATAAACATGTACGAGAATCAGTTTAAAAACAAGCCATTACGGATGAAAATTGCAGCGGCGCTTTAAAAGGGACTTTAAGTTTTTTCCAAGCTCGCCAAGTCTTTTACAAGCTCGAAACTAATAGTTCCCCCTCCCCATCGGCAAATAATTTTTCCCCGTAGAACATCATTTCAAGCTTACTAACCGATCCATCAGCTCTCCCGCAAAAAGCCCCGGCGCTCTGTCCCTATCGGTCCTCGGCCATTAAAATTCCTAGCAGCCCATCGATAATCGATCAGGGCGCGCGTATGTATGTATATATATATATATCCGGGGGCCATAACTTGCCGCTCATTCGCTCGGCGACGAAATCACGTCCGCGATATCCTTCGCTGCAGCATTAATACCCCCATCCGGGCGATATCTCAGCCGGTCACGGAGTCGTCTTCGGGGCCGCGGACTGACGTTTATTATTTACTCGGGGGAGCGCTCCTTTTTTACGAGGCCCCTCCGGGGGCTCGTGCCCCCTGCGAAGACGGACGTTAATAGCGTCCAGGCGACACGCCGCTCGCAGAGGACGTGTAATGCGAGCTCTCGCTCGCTCTGGCTGGCCTTTTTTCTAGTTTTCGATTTCCTTTTGCCCGCAGGTACGGGATCAGAGTGGACCCCAGGCAATGGCTGTTCTTCCTGGTTGGCAAGAACGACGGCGGAGAGGAGCACCCTTCGATCCTGCTGATTTGTTGTAAGTTTTTTACCTTTTTTCCGAGATACTTTACTTCTTTTTTTTTAGTCTTATTTATAGTTTCGCTCGGGTCACTTTTAGCTTGATTTATTTACGGGGGCTAGAGAATTGATATGAGTTGTTTCTTTGCTCTTATGGAAATCTGAATATTTTATGGGAAAAAAGTATTTTAGGAAAATATATGTGTTGCTCAATAGAATTGTTCATCATATCAATATTTTCTTAATAAAATTGAATTGAAATTTTTTTTTAGTTTATTAAACATTGCACGCGCGAATTTTTCACTTTTGCGTATAATCGTATTATCTCACAATTCATTCGGGTAAGTAGTGCAGAGAGCTCTTTAACCGAAAGGAAATAAATCGGTTCATCTGAATACACGAGCCATTAGTAAATCCGGTTCACTTACCGGCCAGATGCTGACGGAAGAGCGTTTTTTTTTCCGCGAAGCCAAGATAAGCGGCTTCTGTTATGCAAAAATAGACCGAACGCGCAGGCTGCCCCAAAGAGTGCTTGATTCCCGCGAAAAAGGTGCAGGCGAAGAGTAGAAAAATCCCTCCCCGCGCGCATTTAAATATTCCCTTTGTACTCGCGGACGAAAGAGGGGCGGCGCGCTCGCGAGACCCGCTGAAAATGTAATTTTCGCCGAGGGCGGCCTAATTGCCGTCACATTTTTTTGACAGCCACCAGGAAGGCTGCACAAAGCGGTCTACTTAGGCGAAATTACCCGGCGGGGGAGGGGGGGGGGAGTAAGTGCAGGACCTTCGAGAACGGGATACTACTCGCGGGAGCCGGAGAGAGAGAGAGAGAGAGAGAGAGAGAGGGATGCAGTTGAATAAATTTCCTTGAGAGCATCTCCGCGAGGGGCGCCTCTCAAAAAGTGAACCGTCCGGCGCGCGGAGTAATACGACATCCTTAGCTGCGAGGAAAGTAATCTGAAAAGCCCTCCCGGAGCATTAATCTCCTTGCGCGCGATGCGAGGCGAAACACCGCGCGAACAACAGCTTTTGTTGGCTGCGCGCTCGCGGCTCTCTTTTCTTTCCATTTTTTTATTCTCTCTCCTCGAGCAGGGAGCTGAACAATTTTTAGCGCGGGGCTTTAGCGGACGGGAAGATCGCGCGGATTAAAATGCTTAGAAATTAAGCGAATGTTCGTATTTTTTTTTTTTTCGGCCTTACGCCCAGAAGCTCTTTTGCGGAATTGGTCAATTAATTTTTCTGTCTTCGGCGTTGCGTTTTAAAAATATTAACACGGAGGTGGAGGATTATTTATTTTTTTTTAAAGTTAATTTACAAAGTAGTAAAACTCGCTTGGCGCAAAATAAAAATATGCTCTTCGCCGTGGAAAAAAGTGCGATTGGAAAAATGCATCTATTCTTGATGGAAAACCATTAAACATCCATCTCCTTCGCCGAGAATAGCTTTTCCTTCCCCGTGCCATTAAATATGTATAAATTTGCTCAAAGTTTGACCATCAGACCCTTGGCACTTGTTGGAATTGATTTCCTCGCCCGAGAAAAGAAGTGGACGAATGGGAAAGAGGAGTTTCGAGATTGAAAATCGAAACTCGATTAAAGAGGATTTTCTGCGCGCCTTTTCAAAACTTTGATAACAATACGTCATCTGCTTATGAAAATGTCAAAAGCATTGAAATCCAAGACATTGCGTAATTTTTATTTCAACTCGAATCTGTATATAGACGAGTAAAATTTCATTCGGTGAAATTGGTATTTAAGTTTATTTTAGTATTTATTTATACATTTATTTACAAGTTATTTTAAATTTTTACTGCACATTTATTGAAATTTTCGAATAATCGACCGAGTGGTTATATTTCAAAATAACACGCACAAATGGCCTTGCCATTTTCCTTCCACATATAATATATTCCCACTTCATGATTTTGAAGCTAAAATTTACTTCCGCCCATCGACCGTTCAAAAATTCCTCAAAAATAAAACATTAACAACATATCCAGCAGACATCTAGACATGAAATTTTAAATACAATAACACTAAAAGAACTCGGCTCTCGCCATTTAAAAAGTACGGACGCGCAAAAGTTCGCCCGATAAACAAAAAGCTGCACCAGCAGCTCGGGAGGCCGTAAAAACTATCGAAAAGCAGTCCAAGATCCCCCCCTCCGACTGCGCAATAACACTCGGCATCCTTTTTTAATTTTGCAAAAGAAAGCAATTCGATCCTTGGGCCCTTCTCTCCCTCGGCGGGCGCAAAGAATGTCGATCGCGTGCCTACTGCGCCGAAGATTCCAATAACATCGGCATTCTTTCCGGGAGACTTGCGCACGCATTTTCGGCGTCGCGGAAACCCGTCGCCGACATTAAAATTTTAGAGCCGCGGGAGGAAGGGGGGGGGGGAGGCTCGAATGTATCGCGGAAATGAAAAAGAGAGACTAAGACAGGGTCTATCCCCGCGCACTTTTTCCTGCCTATTCTTCGCGCGGCCGGGATTTATCATAGGTGTTTCATGAAAATCGCGGCGCGCGGATTCGAAGCTAAATCCCCTTTTATTCCCTTCCCCACACCCCCCCTTGCTTTCTTATTTTAAAGTGCTGCGCGGTGTGGATTCGGATATTTTTAAAATCGAGAGCCGCCATAAAAATGTGCTTAAACCGCGCGGGTTAAAAAGTTCTCGTGGTTTTAAAAAAACGTTGTAAACATTTAAAATCAAAATTGCATTGTTTCAGATAAAATTTCATTGTTTTGAAAAAAATTAAGTCATTTAACGTTTTAGGAATTATCTTTTTTTAGTAATATTTCACTTCCTTAATAAAAATCAACACTGAGAAAAATTTTTTAGTATTTTTTGCAATATATTTTGTATATTTTACGATAATTTTAGTAAATTTATAAACTAAATAGTAAAATTTACGAAATATGTTGCAAAAAATTGCGGTAAAAATTATTAAAAATTTACAAAAAATTTTTCTCGGTGAAACTGTAAGTAATCTAAAACGTTAAAAAACGATTTAAAAAAGGCAATCTATACGTATTCTTTTAATTAACTGCACTTTTAAAAAGCTCCCACAGGTTTCTCCCGCTACCATTAGTCAAAACCCATCTCCGGCCTCAAACGATCTTCGGCAAAGTGCAGGAGAAAAAAAACACAGGTCGGGAATAATAAAGCGTCACGTAATCCCATAACCTTCGCCCGTTCGAATCGGCCGTGCGTTCGAAGAAGAACGATTACCGCGCACCGCGCATAAACACGGGGAAAAACTTTCTCACCGCACAATATTCCGGCGTTCATTTCGTAACATCTCCCCGACAGCAAGAAAGGCACGTACGGGAGGAAAAAACTTTTTCTCTCTCTCTCTCTCTCTTTCTCTCTCTTTCTCGCTTTAAGCGGTGCGCTGGATTTATCAGAGAGGAAGCGGCCGGTAAGCCCAACTAAGAAGCTGCATTATTTACGCGTATAATGCTCATGGGGTTCGTGGAGAGAAGGGGGAGGGGGGGGGGAGGCTAATAGCCCCTCATATTTCAGAATCTTCGTCGGGCTCCACTCCTTTTATGCCTCGCGCTTTTCTTTTGCACGCTCCGCATAATAATTTTCGCGCACGACCGCCTCTGTAACTAACTATTATACACCTGTGTTTTGTGTATTTTACTATTATATATATTCGGGTAAACGTGAGCTTTGAATCTTGGTAGAATAGCTGGTTTTTTTTTACTTGCGATGAAGGGATTTTCTTAGTTATTTTTTATCATTTTCAGTTATAAACAGCAATGTTACAACAATTTATCTTTCTTCTCTTTATTATTTAAGTTATTGTTATGGGTGAATTAGATGCTTCTATTTATGTAAGATGTTTGCATATTATTGCAGGAGCGCCGTAATTAATACATGTGCATAATAATCTATTGTTACAGCATCTATTTAAAATTATCTCTTCAAACTGTACGTATTATTATTACACTAAAACAAAATCACAATGAAAAATATAGATTACAATACAATTAATTTCTAAACCAAAATACTAACTCCGTTTCACTCTAGCCGAAAAGCACAAATAAATTATTTCAGCCGTCCTATCCACTCTCTTTTAAAACCAAAAAAAACCGATTCGATATCCAGCCAGACCGCGAGACAGAGTTTTTAAGCAAAGTTTCCGCAGGGCTGTTTCGCGATTAGGGGATTAATTATTTCGCGGATATAGCGGGGGAGATTAAATCGCGTTAGCGCGAAGGGGGGGGGGGGAGATCGGCCAATTTATTACATCAGCGTCGCTTCATTAGCCTCGGCAGGGAGCCAATCGCTCTTACGGGGGAGCCCTCCGACGGCCTCTCCCTCTCCCTCTTTTTCCTTATTGGCCTGTTTTCGGCGGAGCGCGCCCCACTTTGGAATTTCGACAACTGTCGCCCGCCAGCCGGAGAAGCTGGAGAACGGTAATTAGACGTAAACTGTACGATTAACGCCCTGAAAAATAGCTCGGTTTATGGATCTGGCGCGAGACCCGGAAGCTTCGTGGGGGGGGGGGATTTTCTTTCGCAGACGGAGGATCTGAATTGTAGATTTAACTTTCGCAACTTGGGAAAATAGCTTCAATAATTCTGCAGTTTATGAATTCGCACCGCTGAATTTATAGTTTCAAAATACTCCGTCAACGCGATGGATCAAGTAGCCTGTTTTTGATGATTCTAATCAAAGAAAATGCTTACCGAAACTTCAACAATTATTTACACCGAGAGTAATGTTTTATTAAAAATTGCATATCAAAGTGTATGTAAACTTGCATTATCCTAAAAATTACTATACTGTGTACTAAAATTTAATATAATTGTAGTAAAAATTGATATCGCTTTGGTATACAGTATAGTAATTTTTAAAACATTTTTCTCAGTGTATATTGTAAGGGAGCAGCAAACCTTATTTATTTATCAATAAATTTATTAGCTGGCATGGCCACGACGAAACAAAGCTTGGATTCTCGATGGAAAAGCTCAACATTCAATATCCTAAACAAACAATGAAAAACAAAATATAGCCGGATTTAATTTCGCCGATCTCCGGCTATTTACGATCCGCCAGAGTTCGCTTTAATCTCGGCAGGCTCGCGGCCGTGTCGTATCGGGCGGTAAATACTCGAAGCCCACTTGAGCCGCGGCCGCGCGCGGTCGTTTAATTTTTCAAAATTCTGCGCGCGGCCGAAAAAGTGCCGGGAGGGAGACACGGTGGGTGGAAAACCAGAGCGGCGGCGGCGGCGGGGCATAAAGAAATTGAATAAAAAATAAAGTCTCCGCCGGCGGCCATAATAAAAGGCGTGTAGATCGATGGCGCTTGGGGGCGGAAAAAAGCGGGCATTTTTGGTCCCGTGTAGCCGGGCGTTAATTTCACACTTTACGACGCGCGGAGAGAGAACGGGAATATAGCCGTCGAGAGAGACGTTGCTCGTGACGGCGCACCGCAACGTTTATACTATTCCGAGTCTACGTGCCCTCTATTTTCTCGGCGTTTCGCACCCGAGCTTTTTATTTTATTCGCCCGGGCCCCCGGTTGTTCCCTTCTTCTTCTTCTTCTCTCTCTCTCTCTCTTTTTTTTTTATTTTACGTCCATCGTTTTTTATCGTTAGTGTATCGTGGGAGGGCGCCGCGAAATTCCGGAGCTTGTAATCAAGGCCGGGAGGGATAATCGTTACCGATTCGAGGTTGTGTAACGGGGGAAATTCTTTTAGCTGGCTTTCGAATTGTACAAGCGGGTTAGTCGCTGTTAATTGGAAATCTGAATGTATTGGATGTCTTTCTATGATTTTTATTACATGTTCGCTACCGCGCAAAGTGGTCGAAGACGTAGGCGAAATGAAATAACTGGACTGCAATTGAATCTTGTATTTCATGTTATCCAAAAAGATCTTTACGTTTGAATTTTCCTTACAATATCTTGAAAATTAGACGTTTATGAACTATTTTATAAGACAATTTTAAAAGTTTGAAAATCTCTTTAAAAAACCTGTCTGCTTGACTAAAGGAATATCAATCAGTTGAATTTATAAAGCCCGTTATATCACTCAACTTACTTTGACACCCGAAACCCAATTCGCCTCGCGCCTAAAAACATCACCTCCCCGCGTTAACGAGCTCTCCAAGTCAGCGAAGCCGGCAAGTCCCGATACGTGGGTGCGGTGTCAAATTCACCCGCGGCGAGCTGCAGCTCTCCGAAGTTAACCACCCTCCGCGCCGCGAGAGAGAACTCCGCGCTCCGAGCTAACGACACACCGCAGCGGCGGCGGCGCATATATACTTACTCGATTTCGCGCGAGCGCCGCGCGTCGCGTATACGAGCTCGCGAGATTCGAGAGCAAAAAAAGAGGCCGAGAGTTGCGAACGATGCGCCGCGCTGGGCGCGATCTAATTTTTCTCTCGCGCCCGCCGCGGGTTTACGGAAACATTTTCGCGGACGTCTGAGGAGAAAAGATAACGAATGGAGCCCGAATGCTGAAGGAAATGGGAGAGAGCCTCGTCGGGGGGACAAAGTGGATTTCGAGAAATTGTGGATTATTTCCTTTGCGAGATTTTTCTAGGTTTTTGTAAGCGCGAATCTTATTCTAAGTTCGTTTCTTATTATTTTATGATTCTAAAGGAAATGGTATTTTAGTCGATTGGGGATCTTAATTGCAAGTTATTAATTATATGATTCAACATTCGGTCATTAGTTATAAGCAAGGGAATTTCGTTTGATAAATTTCGATGAGACTAATGGCGATGGATAATACGAGATGATCGATCATGAGCATTAGCTAAATCAGCGCGAATAAATTCTCCGCGCGATTAATGCGGACTTGTTAAATTAAGTTTCGCATATTTCAAATGAAACGTCATTATTTCATTCTAAATATGTACGTCTGACTGAGCGTAGCTGTTTCTGCGTACGGTTAAGCAAAATCAAATTACAGTGATTTATTTAGTTTTGCAGCGCTCTGATGGACATTAGATTCAATATAATTTATGTTCACAAAGCTCCCATAACTTTGCAGTTCTATATAATTTTAAGGACAACTTGCAGAGCAATAAACTTTGATTAGGTTTAAAATGATATTTATGAAAGCTTCTCCTAACAAAATTGTACTCAATTTTAAGCCTAATTTATATCGCTACTATATTGCTGTTACCAAAAAAGTTTTCGAAAATGTTTAATTTTGAAGCGCAAGCCGATCGATACAGAAAATTTCGCGGGCAATTTCCGTCGAGATTTTTCTGCGCCGAAAAAAAAAAAAAAAATGAACACTCGTTCGCAAAGTGCAATCGTCGTTTTTTAACGAGTGCACTTCCCCGTCTCATCAACCGCTAACTCGAGGCAGAATCGACGAGCGTTTTGCATTTTTAACGCCGCGATCGTCGCCCGGACAACGGGCCGAAAATCAACGAGAGGCGACAAATAATCCCCCTGCCTTCTCGAAAATTATCGAGTGCCTCCGGAAAAGCGAGCTCCGCTATACGCGCCTTTACCCCCCGCTCGACGCGATAATTTAGCGCCTAGGAATTCTAATTTCCTTAATTACCAAAGTTCAAAAGCGCTCTTTTCGCTTAATCCCTGTAATGCATTCGGAGATATGTACGCTGCCGTGTATTTCGCGCCGTAAAGCTGCAGCCGCCGCCGCCGCCGCCGCTGCGCTCGCATCGCCGCGCGAATGAATTACGCACTCGCAGTCGCGAAATAATCAAATTTAAAGCGAGAGGCGCACGTGCGAAAATCATCCGCCGCCGAGTGTGATTCGCACGAAATTAGTTGTACAATGGCTTTGCCGCCTGCTGCCGCCTCCGCCGGCGGCGCTGCTTGTGTTTTTAGAGCGGCATATTATTAAATTTGTGTTCTGCGGCTTTTTATGCCAGAGGCGCGGAGGGAGGGGGATTTTGGGGGGAAGGCCGAATGGCCACGGTGACTTTTACGTTTGTTCGCGGCTTTTTTTGGGGCCGATGAAGAATGATTTACAAGGATTCGCGCGTAAAATTGTTTTTTAACTTGCTAGCGATTTTTATGCCGCGGTTTTATTGCTTTCCTATCGCAGGGAAATTCGAACAGTTCGAAAAAATACATGCGAAATCACTTTTAGTAAATTGGGGAGAATATTTTTTTTTTCTATTTTATAGCTCGAGTAAAAAGCTTTGTTTAATAGCATATAAAAAGTCATAAAATACAAAGACGAATTACTTATTTGAATCTAATATTTTATGATTCGAGTGATTGAAAACTTCATGTCTTAATTAATATACAGTTTTTCTGTTTTCAGAAACGGAACAGTGACTTGTAATTTGAAAAAATTACTAATATAATTTCATAAAATAAATCGTGATAAAAAAAAGAATTAGAGTTTCAAAAAGAATATGGAACATTTTTGCGGAAAAGACATTTTAATTCGTTTCGTACATTACAAAAAGCACGAAAAATATTATAGTATCAAAAGCATCATAAAACGTTTATTCGCATTATTCTATCTGCCTGCATTAATTTTTCTTTAATTTTGACGTAACAATAAAATTTAACGCTTTGAATTACGACTCGAAAAATACGTGCGCTGACTATGCAACAGCTTTTTTCTATGTACTATATCTTTCTCGAAAGATTTCACGAAGAGAGAAAAAAAGCCTGTATTTACCAGAAATTTATGTCAACTTTTTTACGTAAAATGTTACGCGTTCGTGGGAGGTTGAACTTTGACAAATTTTTCTGTATTTTGCGATAAATTTTCCCGCGCTTTTTGAAAAAGTGCGTATTTTCAAAATGCTTAATTAGTGGTGTAACAATAAACTTTCATATATTTTTTCCTGCAATTTCGTGTAAGCTTACATGTAGGGTATTTCAAAAATTGTTTTGAAAACATTTTCCTGTTTGCAAAAAATATTTTCAAAATATAAATAACGAACATTAAATAAGACGTTTTTATTTAAAGCACGTTCATGTTGAAAGTTTTTAAATTTATATGGTGTGATATAAAAGCTGTATAACTACTGTTTTTAAGCCTAATGTTTTATATCTAAGTACTTTCTATGTTGTTAAATAATTTGAAGAGTGTTTAGTTTAAATTTAGCTTAATGATGTTTTCACGCTTCTTTAGTTTTATATTAAATAAAAATTATACCGAACTAATAACTTTTATCTAAAGTTACTTTTTACGGTTTCTCACAACTTTTGAAAGAAGAGGCTAAGTACACAGTTTCGTGTAACTACTTTATAAGGCTTTATAATTCACACTTTTAATCAACCGTAATAAGTATCATAAAATTCTAATAAAAAAATCTCCTTTTAACTGCAAAAGTACTTAAAGAAAGTAGATCTCGATGATAAAATACAATGATAGTGGTGTTCCTCGCGGGATCGGCCCAGATTTCCTCAAATAATCCTCGAAGCAGGTCGTTCCAAGCCTAAAAAAGCTTAAGAAAACAAGAAGAAGTAAATCGCTTCTAACTTTGACGGTCAGTTAGTTGAAATTCCTCCGGCGTTACTCTTATACCCGTGCTTTGAGGATTTAAAGCCTATAATACTTTAACTTCTAATGCTCGTACATTTCCCGGCGAGGAATTCGCTCGGAGTTGCTTTCACCGGATGAAAGAGTAACCGAAGCACGAAAAGAGAGAGAGAGAGAGAGCGACTATTTAAAGACTTTTTCATCCGTCCTTTTTTTGTTTCCGGCAAATCGAGCCGCGGAGCTTTTTCACGCGACGAATTTTCCCGCGCGTAAAGGCCTTCCATTAATTTCTATTAGCGAACCGCGCGAGAGGCTTTATGTACGCGCACTCGCCGTAAACCGAATTCAGCTTTCTTTCCTTTGAGTCCTGCCAGAGAGGTAGAGAGAGAGAGAGAGAGAGAGAGAGAGAGAGACACGGCGGGGGATAAAATCTCCTCGAAAAACGGGGTATTTTTCAGTGCAATAAGCCGGGGGAGAGGCAACGCGAGATGATTCGAGACGAAAAACAATGGGAAACCCGAAGTTGTTACCTGCACGCGGAAGCTTTTTGCGGATTCATATGCGGATTGGATTTTGTACTTGAATGAAATGAAAATTTACGGGGGCCTCTTTGTCGCCGTGTTATGAAACTTTTTGCCCGCGCGCTGCTTTTTTTCAAGGATCTTTGGCTTTTAGCCGCGAAAGCTCCTTCTTACCTTGCACAACGCGATGAATGGAATAAAAGGCTTTGTTAATTTAGCTTGCTTTCACGAGACGTTAGTGGATAAACAGTTGACGAGGCGGGTTTTACCGAAAATATGACAGTTCAGCGACAGCTCGGGTGATGTATGCGAGTATAACCTTTTATTATTTTTATTCATATCAAATGTCCGTTTTTCCGCCGAATTTGCTCATCTTGTGATGAATGAGTTTTATAATTCCCGCATTTATGCTCTGAGCGTGAATTATTACCGGGAGCATTGCGACAAACAAAAGCTTCGACAAAACAAATCAACGCTAATTAACGAGGGAACGTGAAAAATACATACGTGTTCTCTTTTCCTGTTTCTTTATAGAAGTGACGTGAAAGTTAATAATAATATTATTATATACTTTTATTACGAATGCAATGATTTTATTATGAGTTATTATGAATTCAATGGTTTTAAAAATGAAATGATGAATTTATGCTGCTAAATTATCTGTATTTTGGCATTGTTTATCATAATTATAATTAATTATAGTACATTGTTTACTAAACGTTGATTAAGAAGAATGAAATAATTCTTTTACATTATCTACATTACAAAAATAAGGCACGTCAAGTTCATTTTAATGGAAATCAGTCATCCCTCAAACTCCGAATATCAAAATCACTGCCAATTACCAAGAAGCTGCAAAAAGTCACACCGCTCCTCCAACCCCGGTAAAAGGCTCGCAAAGAAACGTTCCAAGCCCCCTCGTCGCACGCCGAAGCTCACGCATCTTGATCAAGCACAAAACAGCCTCCGAACAGCTCCGGAGACAAAGCGCGACACTTTCGGCAGGGCGCACGCGCCGTAATTACCGCTAATTGGATGATTCCTCCCCGCGGCACTCGAAGAAACAAAGCCGCGGCCGAACAAAAACGCGCGCTCTCGGAACATTCGAAAGAGTTAGTCTCGCGCTCCATTCAGTCGAGGGTCGCGCGGGGCTCGAAAAGCGATTCCGCCTGAGTCAGCGGCTCTCTGCTCGTCCGCCGCTGCTCTCTCTCTCTCTCTCTCTCTGTAATGTTAGCCGCCCCCGCTAGGCTCGTGTAAACGCGGGAGCACTAAGCGACGCGACAGCGAATTGACACCTCTCCTCGCTTCAATTATCCTGACAACTGCGAGCGCCACGGCCTGAAAGGATTTCCCCGTTATGATGAATGCCGGCGGGAATTTCGGTAATGCCGCCGCTGCCTGCGCCGCGGATATGAATTTAATTAATATCGCGGACGGCGTGAAATGCTGGGCGTCTTTTCAATTATTTTTTTTTTTTTTTTTTATAACTGAATTAGATTTCATTATGTTCGCGCGTTACTTTAACGCCGACTACTTTTTGAATAAGAGCATAATTTTGCACTCCAGGCATTATTCTCATGTGCGTGTCATTTCGTTTAAGAACTTGAATAATGCATTTTAAATGCTGCTGCAAGTAGTAATGCAGTTCTTAAGTCAGACACTTTAAGTACTTTTAGTTACCTCCTTAGAATCTAAATTGAACAGTTTCAAAATCTAGTCTAAGTAAGTTAATTGCTATTACCTAAACTAGTCTCCTATTATGTGATATTTTAAGCTTTTAATTTTTATTTTGAAAAAATTACAAAAATAACATTTTCAACAAAATTAGCGATAATCTTAAATTTTTGATAAAAAAATCTTTACTAGTTTTAAATTTCCCCCCTCGTTCGGCCATAAAAAATTACAACATAACATTTGCTCTTCTGTTGCAGACTCTACAGTTCCGGTGATACTGTGCCTGCTCATCGAGAAAGGCCTGGCAATGGTAAGTACCGATGCGTCACGCCCCAAAAAATCTCTCTCCCTTTCTCTCTCTCTCTCGCAGCGCGACGGATCCTTCATCTTCATTAGGCAGCTAGGCGCACTCGCGAAAATGACGGCCCGGCGGCGGCGACGGGCGGCGGCGCAACACGTCGTCAATTATTTGCGTCAGTTTCTTTCCGGCGAGTCATCGATCACGTCATCGGCCGCGCGTCCAACTAAATTTCCTGTCTTTCGGGCTGGGCCGTTTTGCTCGCGCGCGAGATCTCTTTATATACGCCGCGCTACAGAGAGAGAGACAGGGGAGAGGGAATATACATCGGGCTGAACATTGACACGAATTAACGAGGTACTCACCGCCGTGCAAATTCTGTCGGTCGCAGTGCAAATACTCGGGCCCGCGCGTAAATGCACCCGCTGCTCGCACAAACACGCCGTCAGTTTAAATGTATGCATCTATATGTGCGCGGACGTAGACGGCGCTAGTTTAAATATATGTATATGTATAGAGATACGCGAGCGCGCGCGCGCGCGCGTCGCCCAGGCACTCGGATGCGCTCGCGATCGATTACGCGAGAGCGTATTGATACGCGGTTACATCGTCGGCGAAATCGCTTCCGTAAAGCCTTTCTCTGTCTGCGTATACTGCAGCAGACAAATGGAAATTCATCTTCCGGCCTCCCTGCAGCTGAGCTTCTCTCTGTCTCTCTCTCTCTAAACGGGCGCGGGGCGGTAGTTAGCTTTACGTCCCAGCGTAAAACAGAATTGCGTCCTCTTTCCGCGAGCGACTTGCCGCGGCGCTCAACCCTTTTACGACGGAGAGTTCGGAACTGCGAGCGAGATGCAACTCCAGGCCGCATCCTGCGCCGCGAGGATTAATGTCTCGCTCCGTCTCTTTGGCTTTATACGCGGCCTGCCTATGTCGGCGATGCCGCCGCCGCTGCTGCTGCTGCTTGCGCTCGCTGCTATACGACTGTAGGCTTTGGATCGGCGCGATTATTAATTTAAATTGGGCTCTCACTGTCGCCGGCAAGTGTCGAGAGCGTCGGGGCTGATTATCTTGGGAGGTGGTTGGGAAGCTGGGGGTTATAAAATACTATCGTCGCTTGTTCGACCCTGCTTTAGGCATATCTGCAATGAAATAAAAATGAAAAAAATAATTGAAATTAAATCGGTTGACGGGTTCTAGAGGCATCGAGGCATTACAAGAATCCATCTTGCATACACGCGGGATTAACGGCTACTTGCTAACAAATCGGAATTACCAAAGTAATTCATCTTTCGCCTAAGCCGATTAAAGACACTCGCACTAATAACAGCATTTAGAACATTAGTGCCGTGTGAACTCAACCAACCACGCGCGCGTGACCTTTCCAGAGTCACCAAGGTCCAACGAAATACCCGCCCGAAATTACTAAATGCAATTTTCCAAATACACAGTGTATATTTACAAAGGCGGAGTCGCAGCGGAATAAGGGAAATCGGGTTTCCGGAAGGCGGAGCAAAGTCTCTTTAGCTATTGAGTTAACAGGTATACCTCGCCTCTCTCTCTCTCTGGGGCTGCCGGTACTTTGGTAAACGTTGCACAGTTTGTCGAGTATCTCGGACGCAAGTAAGAGATCTTCACATTGAAGTGATTGGTTCAAGGAGGTTTGTTGCAACGGATACTCGCAATTCACTCTCAAAGACTGCCAAGTTTCGCATTGCCGGCACGTAACATTTCAAGAATGCCGTGAATAGTTTGACTCGCGTTGCGCCAGACACTCACGGTAATTGCGAATTCTTTAATTTTTACGTTCCCGATCCAACTGCCGTAATGAAACTTTCATTCCTCTAAGAGAGTTGTAAACTGTTAATGTCATTGTTGAGTGCGTTCGACAAGCTACTTTTCATTCAGCTGCTTAGAAGCTTTTCAATTTGAAGAAGGCTACTTTGTTTGGATTAGAATTCGCGGATAAAAACATTTTATTTTGTTTTAAAGAGTAAATTTCACTTTTTTTTTAATAAAGCACGTTTTAAATAATACTTGCTAAAATTTCATTCGCGTCAGCTGTCAAGTATACATATTCAATTGATTTTGGATTAATCTACAGAATGTCAAACAAATAAATAGTAATAACACGAATATTCTAACTATATGTATAGAAGCTTGAAACAGTACGCTTGCTTTCAAATATTTATAAACTTGTCAAAGTTCAAAATCTTAAATTTTCTTCATAAAAAAACACGCGCGACACTGTAAATTTAAAATTTAATTTAATCCCTTATCAATGTATTTAGATTTCGAACAATTTCTATATTTATCCAGGCTGCTTTTCAAAACGGGTCACTTTTCCTCCAAACACCCGTCGGAGCACGTTCGATTTGCTCGATTCAGCACCCTGATGTCCAGAACTAGCAGGATGTCGATGTTGCTGCCAGCGATGTCGGTCTTCAGATTCTCTCAAAACGCGCATATCGGCGAACAGTCAGCGAGTTCGTTCACGGCGCGTTCTATATGAAGGCCGATATGCGCACCGACGCGCGAAAATATTATCGGGACCTCATTTGTATTACAGTCTTTCGGACCGCGCGAGACGACGCCGATAAGCGTGCTTTCATGAACTAATGGACTTCGGCTATCGGCCTGTAAAAACAGTTGTTAATCTTTAAATCCTCTATACTTTTCATCCCGTTTTTACGATAACCAAAGTATTTATTGAAATTCTAGATCAGAAAGAAGTCGCGTTTTAAATAATATGATGGTTAACTTTAAAATTCTTGCTGTTATATTATAGGAATATCGTGTAATGAATATGCGATCGCATGATTACACTTTTATTACAAGCAGTTCGAATTACTGAATCATCATTTTTGGCGCCACATCGCGGTGTCATAAAGAGGACATTCCATTCTGGGAAGCATTGGAACATTCAAAAATCGTCTCACAGCTGGATAGAGTCGCGTCGGATGCAATCTATTATTCACACCTCGAGTGAGGCCATGATAACCGAATCCGCGGAATATGCCGATTTGATTATTGAATTGTTCCGGAATGCGCGGTGCACTTAGTTCTATCATTTCTACTCTATCTCTGTTTTGCACGAGATCCCAGTCTGACGATACCTATTAAAGTTTTATTAGGGAACATAAAATTAAAAGCATTAATAATTTGGCGATAATAATATAATTGTGATAATTAGTTAATGCATAAGCTGTGTTTTCACCTCCTATACAACCATATCTGCCATCTGTTTTCTTCCAGTTTCGTATAATTTGGAAATGTCCAAAAAGATAAAACAAAGAAAATTTTAAATTTCATCCCAATTATCGTTTTTTAAATCACGATCAATTATTAATTGGATACATTTTCTTCTTGTTCCGTTTGAAACCGTTGTTGCAACTGCAGAATGTACTGCGTTCGATAAGTTTAAATTGGCTCATAAATCTGTAACACGTATTCACAAGTTATTAAATATTAATATTACTTTTTTATTCAGGACCGAATATTAAATTAATAATAGTTTATTATATTCCTTTGGCTTCAAATTAATAATTGAATTTCAAATGAAATTTCAAATTAATAATTAACCGATTTTGTAATATATAACGCGACAATATTATTCAACCTTACAAAATGCTTTATTTATTTCAGGATGTCATAAAACACGGTCCAGGGATGTGTTTTCACGTCGTGAATCTCATCGTTATGGTCCTAATGCCAATGGTAGTTATTCACGTCAAGGATTCCGGATTTAGCTTGAGTAAGTAACATCTTTTCGACCATACATTTACTAATAAAAAGACACAAACTGCCCTGCAAGAAAATTTTGAGTTTAAAACGTCCCTTGCCAATGTTTTAAAAAAACCCTCGCTGCGTCAATTATTCTACCAGCTGCACTTAAATAAAAAAAAAAAAAAAAAACAGCAATCGTTAATTCTATTACAAATGTTCTGCATACCGCGCGTACAAATTCTCTCTCCTCCCACGCTGCCTCGAAGAAAAGCCCCTTATAGCAGCTCTCTAGCCCTAATCTTTTTTCATCATCGGCCTTGCAATGACGTTCCAGCCGGGGGCGCGAGGAACGACTCTAATGTGCGTGTATCGCAATGGGGTCATTTACCGCGAACACGGCAAACGTATGCGGCGATAGCCGGGTCAGCCTCGGAATAAGCAGCCGACCAGCCGGCCGGCCGGCTATCGTTCGCGTTCTCGCATGCAAATGTAATTACGGCGCTGCATCTCGACGCGTTGTACTTCTGGCCGGGCGCGCGCGCGTATACGTACTTGATCTATTGCAGGCGCGCTTGTGGATGATCGAGCGACTTGTCGATGCGGAGGGGGGTGGGAGGAGGAGGAGGAGGAGGAGGAGGAGGAAAAAAGCACGCTGCAATTAATTAAAATATTCGTACGCGCGCCGATTCAATTATCGTACGCTCATGAATTATGACGAGTTATTGATTAATCGAGGTGGCGGAGGAGAAAGGTGTAAGCTGCTGATGGGAGTTATGAATGATTTTTTGGCTGGTTTTAAAGGCGGGGAAATTCGGAAAATGGGATTTTGTTATCGAAACTTTGAGAGATTAATGAAAAAAAGGAAGAAATTTTTTACAATAACATTTAAATATTATTTATGGTAGTTGAATATTATAATTCCCATACAACTGTACCTGGAACATATCTGCTTATTATACGTAATTAGCTTGTGTCTCCTTATGAATTTTCATGAGTTAAAAATATGATAATAACTCTATTTTCTACATCTCTCGGGGCCCCGATTAAATAAAATTTAATGGAATTTCCTAATTAGCATGAAAAAAAAAATTCTAATAAATAAACAAAGCCAGGCCGCCTAATGGGGGCTCTCTGATAAAAAGCGCCATTAACTCGAATACACAGAAAGTAACGAAGTAACGCGTTTAACGCCTCGGTGCGGAGCGGCGAAGAAAATTTTCTTAAGTGCAAGACGCCGCGCTCGCGGCGCTTTATACATTCGAAATAGAAGCGTAAAAAGCTCGTTCCGCAGGTACATCAAACAGAGTCGCAAGTGGTTCGACATTCACTCCCGGTACTTTTAAAGAACTTACCGTCGAGCCAAGAGAGGAGAGAGAAGAAGCCGGAAAAGGAGACGGGCACGAGTCAATGTCGTAAGGCAAAGATTGGCAGTAGAGCTCCTCGGGTGCATTTAGTCAAGTGGGAGCCTGTATTCTTGGCTCGCGCTCCTATAAAACGGAGGATCCTCTCCAGGTGCCGAGAGAGGGAGAGAGAGCGGATCGGAAAAGGGACTAAGAATAACGCAAACACGTCGCTGCCAGTGCCGTGCATGCATTTTCAAACGGCCCGAGCGTGACCGGAATTTCGGGGCCGGGCGCCGGCAGCTGCTGCTGTTGCAGCCTTTGTACGAATCTCGGCCCCGTGATGTCCATCCCAATTATTGCCGACGCCTGATGGCCTCGCTTCGTCTTTGCGGGGGCGAGGAAAACGATCGCTGCCTGGGTTTCGCCCAGGAGAGGGTGATAAGTTTTGTGGCGATGGCTGCGAATCGCTTTTGAGAGCTTTACGAGCCGAGGTGAGACGCTCGGGATTTTATGGCTCGATTGAATTCGAATATACAAAGGCTGTTTAGGGATTCAGGATATAAATGAATGTTTCTTTAGAAGCCGTATATTTTATGGTACATAAAAGAATTTCATGGTGAAGGTGGCTCTATCGCTTGATGAAATTCTTAAACAAGTGTTAAGTTATTTTTTTCACGCTTTTGAATCATTCAGAATCTGCCTGAGATGTTGTCTTAAGTATGTGTTTGAAATTTAATTATAATTCTACTATACTTAGTGAATGAATGAAACATTAAGCGACTAAGAGAAAAAGAATGAAAGGCAGAGTTTCGCAACTGTGAGATAAAAGAGTGCAGATACGCATGTATAGTCATTAATCTAGAAACCAAAGATATACTGAGAAGAATCTACTTCTCTCGCTAAAGTAATTAAATCGGTCACTGTCCCTCTATTGCAAGAAAGTCGATCGATAGAATCTTAACCAATAGGAATAGGTACGTGCCATCAAGTTTTATGGCCTTATAACAGATGATAAGTTACTAAGAAAATAGTTTGTTGCTACTTCGTAGCTCGCGCTCAAAAGGATAAGAAAAAAGAACGACCACTGAATTATGTTAAATGAAAAATGATATTCCCTGGTAGAAATCAAACCATTTTAAATTTTTAGAAAAATAATTTTTGGGAAGTTTTAATACGATAAAAATTTTGTATTAAAAATTCCCATATAAGTCTTTATATTTGGCCAAATAAAATATAAATCATTATATCTTAT
>UCOM01003172.1:0-19739 GCA_900474385.1 Ormyrus pomaceus | reverse complement strand
GGGCGGGAGGAAGGAAAATTTTCCCTTGCACTTTATTCCTGGCACGGGCGCGCTACCTGCATTTCTACCCTCATTACACTGCCGGGCTGTCTCTTTCTCGCCTCCCTTTACCTAATTAGCTTTCCTCGAGCGAGGGCAATAAAAGCCTTTTATTTACGTACCTCTCGAACGTTTTTTTTCTCAAAGTTTAGAACGCCCTGTTAGACCTTTTATTGCATTAGCTCGTTATTGCGAAAAGTTCAGCTGCAGCGCTGCTCTTTGTTTTTATTCGGGCCGGAAATATTTGCCCGTTGTCGCCTTCGCGAGAATGCATTTTTTTTTCAGCCCGAGCTTGGGAAAGCTGCTCGATTAGCAGCTCTCGTGCCTGCTGAATATTTAGTTTAGCGTGGAGAGCGTATTTCGAATAAGTTTTTTATGAGCCCTTTTTTCAAAATAGATGAGAGAATGAAAAAGGTTTTGAAATGACAGCTTGAATGTACATGAAGAGGTCTTTATTTATGAAACTGAATAAAAATAATTTTATTATAAATGAAAACATGATTTATCAGGAAAATTTATATTAATTTATAATTTATTGCTTTGTTGATGACGTTTCTGCTGTCTTTGAAAAAGTACTTTCTAGGATTAAAATGAGTAAAATTTAATTATATTATAAATAAAGTTATTGAAACGCGGTAACCATAAATTTTATCCTACTTCATATTTTCGTATCTACAAAGGTCATAAAAGTTTTATGAACATTGAATTTCCTTTCTACGCCATAAGTGATTTAGTTTTGAATATTCTCTTAAACTGAAACAAATATCTCGATAAAAAATGTTTTAAACTAAGTGCAGCTAGGAATAATTTTTTATCGGTTTGATGCACTTTGGAAATTGGAAAAATTTTAATAACTAAATGTAGGCCAAAGCATCTCTAAATAATATTGCTGAAAGTAAAATACACTAAATTAATGCATAAACAAAGAATTCAAGAAGATTAAAAAAAAGGGTCGCACGCAACACTTTCGAAAAATTTGTAAAAGTTGTTTTATTGCAGTATTATATGCAATTCCTAGAACACAATTAAATTACCAGTGACCCCTCTCAATAAAGCCACGGAAGGGGGACGAGTTTTTCCGCGAATTAGGGTTCGCCCCCCCCCCCCCAGCGGTGCCTGATAATAATACTTCGACGGGCATGTTACTTCTCACTAGTAGGTGTATAAATATACCAAAACTGGTCATTTCTCCAGCGGCTCTGTAGGGAGATCACGCATCAAATTCGACATTCGAGCACCTCATCTACTGTGAAGCGTACTTATTGAGAGAGGCTTTATTGAGAGCGTTCACTGTACTTCAATCGATGAACTTGTTGATCAAACAGACTGATAAAAAATAGTCTTAAAACAAAAGTCTCTTGGGTCGTTTTCCGCAGATAATTTCTTTTGCAAATCCACAAGAAGTCGCAACGTTTTAAAAGCCCAGTGAAAATTAATGAAATTCAGCAATCTCCTAAATTGTTTCCAGAGCTCCCGAGAAATTTTTCGGCTCGAATTACCCTCGCCTTTAACTATGTTTACAAACGACCCGAAAACGGTCGGCATCGGATAGCTCGCGTTTATTACCTCGCGCGAAACGGCGCTCCGCCCGGCAAGAGAAACGGCTCGGGCAAAAGAGCGAGCGAGACGGCGAGCATATCGCGGCCCGTTTTAAGGACTAACACCGGTTGGAGGGTTACAACCCTCTCCCAACCCGGGAATCGATTCGACCCAAGCGAGAGAGAGAGAGAGAGAATATGAACGGCACTTGCGCCGAGCCACGAATTAATAGCTACCTATGGGTTTCGAAGAATCATTTTTTTTCGCGAGTGCACGACATTGATTCCAGCCGTTAAACTTAACGGGTCTGCCTTTTGTCGCCCGAGATATTTCGGATAATCTCCTTAAAGCTATTTTATGCCGAGTTTATTAGTCTATCGCCTTCAAGCGAGCGAAAGCTTTTTTCCTCCTCGCAGTTTTAGATTTGCATCGGGCTGCAGGAGGGAATATTCAGGTTTGTTTTCCGAGAATTCGGAGGGTTCGAGGTTGTCAGTATTGTATAAATATTAAAACGTTTAATGATCTTAATAGTGAGGTTGATATTTATGGATTTTTGAGCGAGAAACTATTAAGGTAATACGAAAGAGTGGGACTCTCTGAATAAATCATGAATAGAGCGAAATAACGTGAAAAAGTCCATTTATCACTCTTCGTATTCCAGTGGCGCTATATTTCATTTTTCCCGCAAAATATATCGGACGTTTCAGCTCTACAAGTAGACCATCACAGTTGTGATTAAATCGATATTTTTAGCTTCCCAGTTGTTAAGTAACTTATTATTATTAAGCAGTATAAAAAAAACTTTTTATGTAGAAAAGTATACGTGCGTTTTGCTTTTTTTAAGCGTTTGAAGGCAACGTATAAACTCTTACCTCTCGGACTGTAAGATTTTTAATTATAGTAATTAATTTATTTTTCGATGCATAAGGGCGTAAAATTCGTCTTTACACACTGTTTTGGGGGCGTAAAATGCGATTTTACGCCCTTCTACAAAACAACTTAAAGTTGAATTTTTTGTCTAGTAAGGGTATAATTCGCGCTTTTATGCCTCCGCAAAACAGGAAGTAAAAACGAACGAATTTATGCACCCCTGCATCGAAAAATAATGTTCGTCACACGGGCGTAATTAGCCGGCGCTAAAAGAATTTATAACTTTGAAAAAATCGAGCGTGGGACGGAACGGACGTGACTTCTTTCATATTTTAATATTAAAAAACATATCTCGAAATTACAAGAAAATCCGTGGTCCAAAGGTCGCGGACTCTCCTTGTTAGTGTTATTTCTTTCACTCTTTTTAATTTTCATTATAACTTAATTACTATGTAATTAATTTTTAATCTTCTGAAAAAAATTCAGAATCTCTAAAAAAATACCTTTTAAGGAGTTTTAACTCCGAGAATTCTTAGGCTAAAGCCCTTCATAACCTCTCTCTTCCATAAGAGTCTATGTTAAAAGTTCAATTTTCAATAATTTTTTTCTCGAAAACCGTGGCGATAGAAAATTCTGAAAAAAATCATGTAATCTTATTTTTAACTAAGGAATAATATACAAAAATTTCAAGTGATTCTGTATGATTTCAATTAACCTATGAAACTCCTTAATTGTCTGGTTTTAAAGTTGTTATTTTAATTTGCGAATAATAAAAATCTTTTACGGACCGTTTAATTTATCCGATACTAAAAGTAGCATAAAAATATGTTCCAGTCCATTCATATCGGAAAACGTAGAAATTTCGTATTAGGTCAGCGGAACTTACAGCTTAACTTATCCTCGCCTGTAATGATTCAGTGATACGAAGAGCTAAAAACATTAGGTTACATTACGATTCTTTAACTTTTTATACCTTTTCGCAAGGAAGTATAGGCTTTTGTGCAGGCACTCATGTTCGAAGCTAATAATTATTCTAAATTATGAGAAGCAGATAAATAAAACGTGTACATACAGTTTAAGTCCATAAGTATATAATAATTTATTATTATTGCTTCATCAGTCTCACAAGCCTATGATTATGACGACAATCCCAACTTAGACTTGACCACACTTTTATCTACAGTTCGGCAGCCGTGCTCTCGGGTCTAGACCGATATAGACTAACTGTAACGCTTACGCGTTCTTTTTACGTCGCACTTTTTTCAACGAATAATTTACCAAGATTCACAATATAGATTGGAGCATTGCAGTTTTTTTATAAAATTGTGTACTTCCGCTGACTCTCGTTATGATGTTTGTTTCTTTATTTCACAAATTGCTTTTGTCAGCTGTTGTACGAATTTTCGAGCTTGAAACAAAATAAATTTATATAATAAAGATGAATATTTTGAAATAAATTTTCTTTTATTCCAATTTTTTCCTTCAATAATTTTCTTATTTTATGCTATTTTTGTACTAATCTGTAGGATGGGGGCTATTAGTGTTTTTTAGTAAATCAAGCACGTGAGTTCGGCACAGCGACACTTGTGCAGAGTCTAAATCAATTCTCCTCACTCTTACCGATCGAGCCATAGAAGAACCCCCACTGAAAGTTACACGAGACCCGCAGAGTCAACCTTTTAAGGGGCTTACACCTAAAAATTCCTAAAAAATCAATGTTTCTTTTTATTAAAATTTTTTTTTTTTTCTGTATCTTATTCATTATTTTAAACATCCAAAAAAATGTTCAATATTATATTTAAAAAATGTTAAAAATTATTAAAGTGTTAATTTATAAAAAATGATCTAGGTTTTTAAAATAAATGATTGATTGGTGATTATTTATATTAATTTATTACTTAAAAATCCTATAAATTGTCTAATATTTAATATCATAAAATTTGTGACTTCATCAAGGGAAGCATTTTACTTTAATAGAGGATAACTTTAATTTAATAGCGAAACTTCGTATTCACTTTGGCAAAAGCTTTTCGACAAAATAAGTCACGAGGACTCATAAGCAAGCTGCAGTTGATGCCCTCGGTCTATGACTAAAATTTGGCTTGCGCGCGAGAATAGAACAATAATGCACTTTCAGCTTGTCCGCAATCAGCGATTTGTCTCTCTTTCCGTTCGCATTCGCGGTTATCGTTCGGACCATTGACAATTAGTTGCGAGGCAAACCCGTTGCTCTGTATAGAGAAAAGGCGCGCCTCGTTTACGCGGGGTAAACAGGCTGAATTTCGCGCTGCGCTCAGCGACCCGACGTTATTTCCGATGAATTACCGTCCTGGGGGCGCGAGCAAGCAAGCAGCAAGCTTGACGTGCATCATCTCTTTGCGTGCCATACGTCATCTCTCTTTTCTGAGCTTGAAATTAAGTCGAGCGTTTATAACGAAGAATTGACAAGGATTTTTTGATTTTCTATTTTTTTATAAATTAAACAATTATTAGATTTGAATAGTCACTTTTCAGAAACCTGCAATGATATTCTTGCCGGGAAATAATAGGTTTCAATTCCTTTTCTGATAATGAGAAAGAAAACTCCCTCTAGATGTGAAATCATCAACTATAAATTGGGCTTGTGGCACCGAACCATTACAATAAAAGATTTCTAGGGTTTGTTCAAAACTCTTTACTAGTATTTTGAAGGAAATCACCTTAAAAAAATTATTTTTAATATTTCTAACACTAAATCTAAAAAAACGACTCCATATAATTGATAAAATATCTACAAGACAAAATTATTTTATTTCTGAAAACGGAATTTAAATTGATTAACGTTTTTAAATTAAGAAAAAGAGTATTTTGTTCTTTATTTACTCATTTTCTACCCGAGAAAAGAAAAAGAAAATTTTTTAAAATAAAAACTGCAAATTGATACTTTTTTATTTTAATAAGTTTATAGTATTTAAATCTAACTTTCAGTTTACTAATCAATTACAATAGTTCTACAATTATGCACCTAAAGGCGCATTTGAATGAAAAAAAAATTCTTTTAGTACATTTTGTAAGTATCATTAATCCTAAAATTCTCTTACACTAAAGAAAATAGATAGTTTCGGAGATTAGTGCGGCTTGCAAAAGTTTAGAGTGCTGGATTAAGCAATCAGGGCCCGAAGCTAAATAAGGACCTTCCAAGGATGTTTAACTACTGTAATTAGGAATATTTTCAATAGCCATTAGAAATTCTTCGAAGAAATTTTGTGCATCTTTTTTTGAAATCTAATTCATAAAATTAATATTACCAGCATAAAATAAATATTCCCTTATAAATCGTTAAAAGTCTACCCAGAAATCGATAACCACTTTTCAAAGCAATAAAAACTTACTGCTTTACTTTGCAAGCCAAGTCAGCTTATAATTTTGGCGTTTCTTTGGCCTTAAACAACGAATCGTCTCCTATCATGCACTCAATCAAACGCTTTCAGTCGACTGTCGGTCGTCGGCGTGAAATCTCGTCCTGTCAATTCCGGCTTCGAATGCTGAAACAAAGAAAGCCATCGCTCAGAGAGAGGAAAAAGACAGCGGCGGTGGAATTATACCGATCACCTTTTTCCAGTCCTGGAACTTTATTCCGGCGGCGCGAAATTCAAATGCGCGAGAGCAGCGCGTGCACGCGGCTGGGAAGCGATCGGGAGAATCTATGGTCGCTCTTTATTCTACCGAGGAATGAATATTGGAATCAGGGACTTTATTGAAATGCATGAACTGGATAACGATTTCCGGATTGGGATGGATAACACCTGCCTTACATTTGTTTCCGCGGAGACGCATCGCTGATGCTACTGCTTGGGGATACAGCGATTTTTCTTTAATAATAATGCGTGCGTTGTGAACGAAATAAAGTTGCGTTAAGAATGCTGAATCTGTTTTTAGCTTACGTTCTGCCTTTTAAAGAGAATATTCAATTTCAGTAGTTTAAAGAAAAATAAAGGAGAAAATTGACTCATTAAAATTATGAAGATGTAATGAAAAAATATATCAATTTAATAATTTAAAAATTTCAACAAATTATTGGAAATTCTATATTTAAAATTTATGTTAAAAAGTGCGCGTTAAAGTTTGAACATATTTTAGTTAAATCATATTAGCATGGAATAAAATGTTTGTATATAATTCTTTTATTTATTTATTTTTTATAAGAGAAAACTTCAAGTTAAACATTTCAATTTTAGAGATAGAGTGGAGAAAATTAGTAAAAGATTAGTGGTTTCTTTACACAATCAAAATGATTTTTAATTGTATATTCACAAAGGCATTCATTAGTAAAACAAGTCCGAGTGGATCAACAGGTATATTGGCAGGTAAACATAGCAATTACGTTATTTAAATTAAACAGTAACTACTAACAAAGATACGATAAAATTAAAAGATATAAAATTATATTTTTATTTTACTCAACCAGCAAGAGCGCGACAAGCAGAAAGTGGGACATCGAGAGATGTGAAAAGATGCGAAGCCGAGTTAAAGAAGAGGGAAATAAACTAGAAAGAGAAATATCTGCTATTACTGAAGGCAGTAACCGTAAGAGCAGGAGATGGAACTTCAAATGGATGTGTGTTCCGCCAGATGAAAATGACTGAGAGACACACAATGGTAAGAAGTGTCACAGTTCTGCATGCACGTACGCTGTTGAGTGAAGGGATGATTAAAGTAGACTGGTCAAAGCAAAAAAACGTAAAAAATGTACGGACAAATTAAATGGCACAGATATCTTTATTATGACATTTATTAAAACTCTGCACTTTTACTAATTATTTCTTGAAAAAATTTAATTAAAAATTAGTGAATTCACGTTGCTTTTTGAGTACGATATAAAAAGCTAAGAGAAAAATGCAGGGGACACACAAGAATAATCAAATTTTAGTACCAAGAAAGAAAAGCAGGCAGTATCTTCTTTCTCATAAATTCATAAAGGCACCAAAGGGGGTTTAAAAAATAGCGAAGGACGCGAATCCACGTATTGGCACGAACGCTCAAACGAGGAATACAAAGCAGAAACCAGCTGTGCTGCACGCACGGAAAGGGGGAATACCTGCCGAAGGGTGCTTGCCCCCGAAGGGGAAGGACGTTTATGGAGGAAGACTTATAAGAACTTGTCCTTGAGCCGTCGATTATAAAAGAATGGGTGATATAGGTCGGCATGTGAATCGTCCGATGTAAGGTCAATGATCGAGGAACGACGATGTAAAAAGAGGACGATGACCCGCGACGACGCTCGTAACGTAGAAATTGCTGATGTCAGAGCTTGAAAGGGTTACTCAAACCTTATATTGGCCTTGCTATTTAGTCGATTCATCGAACTTTCGTTCAGACGAAAATGACACGCTTGTAATTTTAGACTTGAAACTTACCTGGAGAAATTAAGTACAAATGATTCTTATAGATCCTGGAAACACGTGAACATGACAAACATGTGTGAAAATTATTTCACTTAAACATTTTGCAAGCTTGAAAAAGGCGCTGGACTAAGCACCGAAAAGTCGCAAAAAAAAAAAAACTTAAATTCTAGTCCGGAAGGATCATTCTAATTTCTTCCTCTTCGGATCCTCGAAAACTTTGAATAATTAATAAGCCGTATTAAAACTGCCCTTGTCAGCTTTCTGATTCTAATTAAAAAAATGTATTCGCCAACCAATTTGCTGCTGTTCTCCGTATTAGTCCAAGCAAGCAGGCCGAAGTCAAAGCATTTTTACGCGCAAATGAAAATCTAGAAAAGAGGAGCCCTGGCAGCTAACTTTAAAGTATAATTAGAGTGGCTCGCATCGACGCGTCTCGCTTAAAGCAGCAGCGTCTCATAAAGCGTTGAGCCGACCTCTTAAAGAGAAAGCAGCTCTCGAAAGCTCGAAGCAACGCTCAAATTAAAAATTGCCAGCTTGCACTTCAGCTCTCCCTCTATTTTTGTCCCTCTAGAAGCCGCGCTACTCGCACGCAGGTAGGTACACACGAAAAGAGAGTCGCTCGCGCTAAATTAATCAAACATAGTGTGCGCGCGGTAAAGCCCGGAGGCGAAGCTTCCTTTACTGCGGCTAGAAAGAGAGAGAGAGAGGGAGAGAAAGAGGCAAATTTTTTCCTTCCTCTTTGTATAGATACAGGTGTTTATATATAGAGCACAAAAGACTCGGGCGCGAAATGAAATCCCAAAGCTGCGAGGCGGAGGCGAAAATCCGAGGCGGCGACGCGTGTTTTCCTCTCTTTCTCTCTATCTCTTTCTCTTCCTCTGCACATCTCGATGATTCGAAGAAACGAGGAAACACGGAATTTTGCATTTTACACCCACATTCTTTTTATGACTCGCCGGGCTTTCCACTCTCTCTCGGAACTACCTGCGGATACGTATGTTATACCTTTTTTCCTCCCTCCCCCCTCGTTTTGTTTCTTTCCTTCCCCACCGGCAAATTTTTTATCGCTCGCCGGGACACAGACGCCGAGAAACGGAAATGGAGGGACGCGCGAATCGAGCAAGTGACGGGGAAGGAACCAGATAGCGAAAAGGGGGAGGAAGAAAAGGAGTCGCCGAGTGTAAGGAGGGGTCAGGCGAAAACAAATGCCCGGATTATTTTCCAAGTCAGACGAATTCATTTTACGGATGGCTTTTTCGTAACGAGGTTGGGGGACTGATGTTTCTGTGATTTTAAAGGATTTGCAGAGACCTAATGTGATATTAAAGTTCCTTATCGATCTTCTTGAGAAATGCTCGCTTCAGAAAGGGAGAAATTGAAACATTGACCTTTTTGCTTATTTTTTTACTGACCATTGCTTATAAATAAATGCTTTATTACGTCTTTCATTTTCTTCATAAAGATCTTTAAAAACGTGGCTAATGACAATTTTATAAATCATGTAATAAGAATAACCCCGGATCAATAGTTTAAACAAAAAATGCGTCGAGATACCCCGCACATTTTTAATCTGTATAAATTTTATTTACTAGACGAGTTTTAGTAACTTACCTCTTTCGAGAAGTCGCCTTGCTTGTTTCTCGCTCAATAGAGAAGAGAGACACACGGTTGTGCGCAAGAACAGTATATATATATGTATATATACCCCCGGCCTTCCTCATCGATGTTGTCCGAAGTGTTACTGGCTTCGTTACAAGAGAAGCTTTACTCCAATTTCGTAAGATTATAACGATCGCAGCTCGAGAAGTCAGTCTTTAATTGATTTTTGAGTGAAGTACTCAAACTCACTTCGGGAAGTAATTAACTTTTTTTGCCTAATTATTTAATTATATAGATATTTTCAATTTATACTTTCAATGGGGTACACTTACCGAACGCCTGAGGATTAAAAATTAAAAGCATACGTTAAAATTGTTTTTATCGGAAAAAAAAAAAAATTGCCACTCAAAAAGTTTAAATCCCCGCCAAAGGACCTAAATAATTCAGGAATAAACGACTCCGCGTCGAGCTTTGCAATGTAAATTCTGTTTATTAAAAAAAGATTAATGCTCGATATTAGTTACCCAAAGTCTCGCCTAGAAAAACGAGTAAAAAATGTATATATCGGCGCCGGGAAAAATTGACAAAGGAGCCTGCGACAAAAGAAAACGATTGAAATAGCGAGCCCCGGCCGGGGTTGAGCGAGTGGCTGAGAGAGAGAGAGAGAGAGAGAGAAAAAAAAACAAAAAGAATCACATGTGCGTTTCAGCGGCAGTTCGATTCTTCTCCCTCGCAAAAGGTGGGCGTTATCCGGACCGTTTTTCAAAGCCCGCGCCCGCGATTTGCCAGTGTCGAACGTTGCGCGGAGAAATGAAAATCGCCTCTCTGCGGCTGACGCGCGTGTAAACACGTAATCTGTAAGGGATTAATCCTCTCGCTATAACCCGGTAATGAGAAAGTTGATTTGCCGCGGAGCTTTTTTGCCGCGCCGGGATTTACGAGGAATTATCTCGCGGGATTGCCAGGCGCGGAGTGGAATGGTTGCGGTATCGGTAAGAGCGTAATCGGGAGAGTTACATTCATCATTGGGACAGTTTTTTATTGATACGTGTTGAGATTTTCATGAGCGATTGTGTAAAAGCGTATTAAAATATTTTAATAAAAATGCATCGCGAAAAAGACGTGTCGAAAAATTTAAGTTTAGTTTAAAGATATAATGTAAAGATTCTTCGATAAAAATTCAAGTTAAGAAACTATAAAATAAGTAGAACTTGCTTCTTCTAAGATAGCGATGAAATGATAATTTTTCTGATTTTTTTCTGCACTCCCACTCATTGTCATAATTTTCAAGCACGTTCTCAGATTTTTTTAAAATAAAAAAAAAACCTGCTAACGTGGCAATTTTATAAATATCGAAATATAAGCTTCTACATAATTCACTCCATTTTTTAGCGCAAGAAATACTTCAGAATGATTCATCTCGCAAATCGGGGAAAAGTTTCCCATTTTTTGTCCATTTCTAATCAAAGCAGCTATTTAAACTTAAAGATGGAATCGATTTCGACCAGGGTTAAAAAAATTTGCAACTAAAAGAATTATTGATACGCGGAAAATTAAATACAGCATACATTTTTCTTTTATACAGCAAGATTGCAGTGAAGCTCAACGCGGCCGGAAGATAAACGACAAGAAACAAATCTGACAAAAGGAGATGACCTTCGCAGGAACACAAAAAATTGGCACAATAATTATTAATCTCGAAAGCTCTTCAATTTTCTTTCCTCGGATGCTGACTCGGCGAACGTCCGCAAAGTGCTTGAAAAATGTACTTTATTTCCTCGACTCTTTGTCCGCGTCCGATGCATTTGCCGCTGACAGCGACGCAACGTAAATTTTTCTAATTGCGCTTTTATAAATGTACCCTTTACAAATGCGAGGCAGCGCAAACATTCGATGCAAGTCTGAAGGGAAATTATATTACCCTTTTACGTTTGCCTTTTACCGCGCATTTTCAATGCGCTCGAGCCTTAAATGAAAATCTCGCGATTATATATTTTGAAAATTTCGTTTTAATCCAATAATTTTACGCATTAATACGGAAAGCTTTTAAAATTTATTGGAAAATTGCATCGAATAAATTGTACTGTGTGGATTTCCTTTATAATTAAGAGGATACTTTGTAATTTAAAAATTCCAATACTTAAACAGAGCCGGAAAAGAATAATGAATTGACTTGTGATACTTAATATTTTTATACACGAAGACTAAATAGCAGATTTATTTATAGTTTAAATATAAGGCTGATAATAAAGCAGCGTATATATTAATAAAAAATTGAACGTAAAATTTTGTTTGTAAATAAATACGTTGAATTATACCATAACAAAATAATTTTATGAATTATTATTTCACTTCTTTTGTAAGAATATTTATCTTGATTTTGGTTAATTGATTCCTATTATGTCATGATATAGAATTAAGCTTCCTGATGTTTGTCAAGCTTATATTTCTCGTTAAGCTCTTTAGCAAAACTGTCAAGAAAGCTAAGCTTAAGACACTTCATAATCTACGTAAAAGTAAAGTCTAAACATTTTTTTGAATAAAAAACAACGTTATTTACTTATTATGTAGCAATAAAAAGTCAGTTTTTATGCACTTTTTTTTCTACTATAAACTTAATTGATAATAATCTTGAATTTCAACAATAATCCTCGCATTTTTCAAAAATCTTTTCGTTGAAAACCGTTAAATCAATTTTCTGTGCCTTTAGCGTCGTCTTAAAAAAAAAATCGTAAAAAACAAAGTTTTTGAAGACGTTACCGTTTAAAACCCTCCCATCGAATTTTCAGAAGACAATAGTCCCGAAAATTCCGTCGCTCAATCATCTGCAAACTCCTCATCGAAAAGGTTCCACTTGTCGAAGGGGCCGGCGACTGCAAAGAGGTTGCGGGCGATCGTAGATGAAGCTCAAGCAAACAGAGGGAGACGGCACCTATGGACTGATGATCGTTGACGCGCGACGCTGCAGCAGTTAGGCTGGAGGCAAATATTGACCCTCGGCTGATGTCGCTCTTTCTGGCTCGCGCTTTACCAGTCCCCTTTCGATCGGGTTAATTAAATTTCACGCGACGCGTAGCAGCAGCCGATTTTTTTTTTTTTTTTTTTTTTTTTTGGCTGAATTCAGACGATCAGTTTTCAAAGATTATCGGATGCAGGGTGAAATTTCATAAGATTAAAGAGATCCTCTTCAAAGTTTACTGGCAAATGTATAGGGTGGAATCCAAGATATGGGTGCTTTACGTTAGCGGATGGAGTTTATTTACACGTATAAATTAAGTGAGAATTTGAAAACCTGAATTCGAAAAAAAGAAGAAAACTGCTTTAAAAGAGTTTTTTAGATACGTTTTTCTTCCAATTTGTTTAAAAAAAAAAATAATAATAATAATAATAATAATAATAAAAACCCATTTTCTTCGCCTCAAATTCTCGTGATTATGTTGCAAAATTTTTCAACGGTCACAAATTTAAATTATTGCATTATATAAAACTACCGCACTTATTAAATATGGAATTTATCCAACATTAAAGCTTGAACTACAGTAGCATTAAAGCTACATTATTAAGTTTTTTTTTCCGTGTCGCAAAATCATTTCGTTTAGATACTGTTTAGTATTCGAATAATTAATAACTAATAGTTTGCGTTTTTTAAGCTTACTTTTCTTTAAATTTAAATTATATTTTTTTACTTGTCTCAAGGTGTAATAGGAATGTAGGGCGGTCCGCCATTGTTGTCACATTTTCGAATAAGTAAATCATATAGCTATTTTCGAACTTCATTGAAATTCGCTTAATCTCACTATAATAGATAAAAATTCCTCGAGGTGAAAATCCTGTCGATTGTGTGCGCCAATCAATAACATTTATTTAAGAAAATTTTTTCGAGGGATTTTTATGCCGCAAGGCTTTTCCCCTCGCGAGCTTAATAAATTGTTTTTTTATAAGCTCAACCGATTTAATTAATTCAAAATTTTAATAAAATTACAATATCTTTAAAATTTCCATGTCGGGCGAACTTTGACGCTCCAGATACTACTTTTCATTGGTAATGTATACAGCCACGATTGACAAGAAAGAAATATAAAATCATTTTCTATTCTGTATGTAACTGCAATGAAGTAAAAAATTTATCGGAAATCGAAAAGAAAGTAAAAAGAATCAAGAAAACCCAAAAAATTGCTTTTCTAACCAACTCTTAAAATGTAGAATTTTTTATCCATCCCTCTATAATAATTGAACGCCACTTAAAAATCCCTTCCGTTAAAATTTATCTAATTATTCGCTTAATGCAGCGAGAAGTCTTAGCGCCTTTCTCCGACGGAACAGTCCAATAAATTGCAGGCATTCATTCTCCGCAGAAGCTCGAGCATTTGCATCTAACATCCACACAAGCAATCAGAATTTGTGTGCGCTTAATTTTCCAGGTCGGCTCTTCTCCTCGGCAAACACACATCCCGGGGCGGTGGCGGTTGCACCCACGTTCGCCCATCTCTCTTTCATCTCCGTATATACCCAAGTGTTTCCTTCGCTCGTCTGTGTATCTTTGTGTGCGCGTGTGTGTGTGTGCATGCGCGCGCGCGTCTTTCGCGCGCTGCACGTGCGTGCATAAAGATGGCAAACGGTGGATATGTGCGTCCATCAGTCCGGGAAGGAGGATTCGGTATGCTGAGCTCGGGACAAAGGCCGAATCGATTAATATTCCGGCTGCTGCGCCCGTCAATTTCTGCCGCCTGATTATGACGCTTCGGCGTTTTGCGCTTCCCCCCCAAGCCGAGTGGCCGCGCAGCTTGTCGATGGACGATCACGGTTTTATCCGACGGCCTGGAAAAGTAGCTTCTCGGATTCTTCTCGATCTGCCGGGGCTGCTTTCCGCGGGCGTGCAGTTCCTGCGCTGCTTCCCACGCGGGCTTTTATTTGTCCTGGCAATGAGAGCTTGTTTGGATTGGTGATTGCGCTTTGGATTGCTGCGCTGCATTTCCAACTTTTTCGTGCCGGAGGAATTGAGGAGTGGGTTTTGTTTTGCGCCGGTGATTTCAATTGAGGATGAAATTAATGCGCTATTTCGTTGTATTAAATGGTTTAATTAATTAGTACTTAATTATGTAAGAAATTTACAAAAATACTTTTGCAATATCATTCCAGTAAAAAAAACTATTTGAGTGGAATATTAAAACAAATTTTACACTTTGAATTATTAAATAAAATATATTTAAATTAATAATATTTTCTTTTATAGGTTAGATCCGCTTACTAAAATATTTTCTCCCCAATCAGTTATTTAAGTAGCATATCATGTGATATAAGACTTAAGCGCATTAAAACAATTTCAAAGTTCTCAAAGTTCTGCAATATGTTAGCGAAAATACGTCATCGACGTGTTTTACTCACATCTCGTCCATGACGTAGGTAGACGTCATCAATACAGCTCTAAATAATGCTGAAATATCGACTCCATTTCAAACCGCAAAATGATCTGCTGAATTAATTGAAATGAATGATGATTCTTATGACAAGGTGATTTTTATAAATGTTTAGTAAAAGAAGGCTTAATACGCAGATGTAAATCAGCTGCAAAATTGAATATTACATTATTAGATTACATTTTTCAGATTTTGGTTTTGCCATAAACTGTAGAACACCCTGATTAATGAATTTTCATTCCAGTAAATCTTAAAATTTGTTGTAATTAGAACTGAAGCTATATTCGCATGACTAAATTTCTTAATTTTCTATTTGTTAAATTCAAAGGACTGATAAAAATAAATTAAATTTATCAATTTCAATTCTTATTCGTTTAAAAAATTTTAATTTATTTGTCTGAAAATAATCTAATTCGGCTGCGATGTATTCTTATTGAAACCCTCTGCAGTTTTGACAAAATATGAAAATATAGCAGCAGCATGCTTGCATTATTATTCAGAAGTGTAAGCAAAAGTTTTGTGTTTGACTTGAAATGTCAAGTTTAGGGTAGTTTCGGAAAACACGAGCATTCATTACTCAATTTTCCCTAAAAGTTTTTGGTATTTGTGAAATCAGTATTTATTTAGTTAAAAAGATTTCATTATTTTTTTTTCAATCCGTGGAATAAAGACGTTCCCGAGGCTAAAATGAAGTTTTTAATTAAAATACCTTTTGTACAGATTTTTCCCCTTTCAAAAGCAGAAAAAAAGCTGCCACAAAAGCAGGAAAAAGATTTGTAACTTTAATAAAATTTCGAGAACATCCTGCATTTAAATCTTCATCCTGAATATGCAAATTACACTCCCCCTCGAGTAGCATCTAATTTAAACAAGTACTTTCCGCCCGTATAAATAAAAAGTTCCTTTTATTAAGATACTTCTCTCGAACGCAAGCATCAAAGCAAGAAAGAGGGTCGAAAAGCGTTTCGCCAAAGCAGTCCAGCTGCGCCGCAAAACAATTTGCAGTTGGCGAGCAACAGTTGCGCGAGGCAGTGGCGCTTTCCCAAGTGCGCTACAATTCCTCTAGGAATGCGAACAAAAAAGTCAGCCGCAACATCGATAAAAAAAAAACAAAACAAAACAAAAAAAAAAAAAAAAAAACTGCGCCGCTCCTTTTTCCCCTTTTTCCTCTGCTACGTACATCCTGTCTCGCTTTTTCTCCTCTTTCTCTCTCTCTCTTTCGCCGAGCTTTCTCATTTGTCCCTCAGTATTTTCCCATTCGCTTTATCCCTTTTCATGCGAGCGCCCGGCGCGCACTCGTTTAAATCTTTTTGATGCTGCAGAGATCAGCGGCCCGCTGCCCGCAGAAAGGAGAGAGAGGAGGAGAATAAACGGATTCAGATGGATAAATAGATATTGTTTATTGTTCGATGATTTACACGAACTTTTAGGACGCGCTGTAGATCACTCGTGAAAGAACACGGATTTTTCCCCGCTCGCTGTTTTTCGAGATTAAACGAATTGCCGTTTTCAATTCTAACTTGATTTGTTGTACGCCGACCTCGGATTATTTGCTTTGCGGAGTGGAACGCTTTTTTTTCTATTGTAACTTTTGGAACAACGTTTATTTGCAGGGTTTAGCGGAGTGTTTGTTTTAGTATTACGATAAAATTTAGTCGCGATTAAACGATAACAAATATTACAGTAATAGTAGTCTTTTTATTTTTTTCGCCTACAAAGGGTTGTTAAAATGATTGTATAATTATTTATTCATTCTATAGTAATTAATAATGATTAACTAGAACGCTTGCGTGTCTTCAATGTGCGTAATTTGAAAGCGGCAATCATAGATGGCTATGTAGTGCTTTGTGTGTTCCCACACTAAATGTAGCACTGTACGTAGTTGTATACCGCGAGTTCTTAATCAATTGAAATAATCCAATAAAAACGTTTATTTACCAAAGAATAATTTTGCATTGTTTCTTTTCCATATATTCAGATTTGGAAGGACATAAAATTGAAAGTAAAAGTTCATATTTTTCAATATTTCGCTTTATATTGTTGTAACGTTCACCCTTTTATAATTCAGCGCAAATACACTGATTTTATAAAAATTTGTCCGAAGTGTGGCAATTCTACACCACTCCTTGCCGATATATCCAGCTGAGCGTCTAGACACTCAGCTGTGTGTGGGAAGATAAAGGAAACTTACGGAATAGAAATGAATATTCAAAGTTTAAATGTAATACTAGAGATATTTATTAAGATTAAATAATCTAAAGTACTATTTACAAAATTTTCTTCTCCGCGTTTTCGATCTGTAACAAAAATATGAATACTAATTGAACGCTTTATCTCAAATTATCCGTTCGCGCCGCGCGCATGCAACGAACAACCTTCTGATGAACGCTCTAACTCCTCTAGGACCGGTGGAATGTAATACGACTCTGTTACTTCTGTTGGAAATTCTTCAACAATCATTTCAACAAATTTTTGAATAAATTCTTTTTTTTTTAAATGGCTTTAAAAAGTATACATCAATATTTTAATATTTACTTCATATTTTCATCTTCTAAATATGTAATTATTAAAGTAAATAATTTTTTTCTGTGTTCTGTGTTCTGTGATCTTGTAAAATACCGTTTTCTTTATAAAATTCGACAATTCGTCTGCCTGTTTCAGTTTGTTTTGAAAGCGTTTTTAAAGGTTTTAAAGTTTCTATTTGGAATGCATTATGACTAAAGTTGTACTGCTATTACTAAATGAATTTTCTTTAATTTGTTGAAAATAAAGGAACGTTGGGCAGTATATTTATCGTAACCGGTGTCCCGAGCTTTTACACTAGCCTACCCGAAAGCCGATCGGGCAAACGATTCTCGATTTATCGCAACTAGAAGTAAGAATTTAGAAAGCAATCCGAAGCGTATCAACACTTGGGGTGGGAAAATTAAACCATTAATAATTAATAATGAAAAAATGCGAGTTTATAAATAAATTTAAAATATTGATAATACAATAATGCGCAATTCGTGAAAACAAAAAAGATCGGATTAAACTTTGAACGAAAATCTAATTGGATACCCGGCTCAAAACCGAAAATCAAACCTCTCAAATCGCTAAACAAACGAATAATGCAGCGCGCATTCAGGCCTAAGCGCTGGCTCTGACACGTTATCGGCAGAGAAAATTGCGTCAGCGGCAAAAGCCGTCGCCGTCAGCGGGCATGATGGATGGCTCGACGGCGTTGCCGTGATCCTGCGTACACACATCCCGACGAGATCTTGGCGAAATCACGCGGCGCGCGACCCCCGCAGTTCGAGCCGATTATGCCGCCGCTCGGAAATCCGAAATCTGCGTCGCTGACCTTCGCGGATTTTGACGCCTACGGTGTATGCTTACCTCGTCTTTTCCCCCGAAGGAAGGAGAACAAGTGTCGCGCCTGCAACTTTTTTATTGAAAGTATCACTGGCGAGATTATTGGAGTCGGTGGGCGTAAAGTGCGGGGGAGGGTCGCGGCTATGCGTGGAAAGAAATGTATCGCATATGAAGGGATGAGGACATTTTTATGCTATTAAAAGTGATGTTTCGTCAGAAAATTAAATATCAACACACATTATTAAATGATAACACCGATTGATATCTTGGAAACTTGGAGAGGAAAATGATTGTGGAAAAGAATAGATTTTATTTAAAAATCATATATAATATTACAGACATGTAGATAAATTTTTTACTATATGTGATGTATGTGAATGATTGGAAGAATTTATTTTAAGAAGAATTGGGAAAGAATTTATTTTAAGAGCGGATAATAAGGCTAAAAGTGGAATTAATACTAGGTCCTAGAAAAGGGATTCCTTTGATGGCGGATAATCGGTTTCAAAGGTGGACTTATTACTTATCCGGTTTCAGATATAAAATAGAGCACTTAAAATCGGAGGCTAATACGAACTGCGACGCATTATTGAGATTACCAATAGATCATGATACAGAAATCATAAAATTAGATCTCTCACACGTACATTTTTTCGAAGAAGGGGTAGTCGCATTCGATTATAACATATATATATTATAACATATTGTCGGAAAAAAAGTAGGAAAGATGAATTAATTTGTCCAACAATCAAGCGAGTTTTAGGAGAAGGTTGGCCAAACAACACAAAAGAAATTTCGAATGATGTAAACTTATGCAACCAAAGGCTAGAACTAACAGAAAAAGGTTATTTATTTTGGGGTTTAAGAGCGATAATTCCAGAGAGTATGAGAAAGCTTATATTACGAGAGTTGCATGCTATGCACTTAGGAATTGTAAAAATCAAAATGTTTGCTCGCTCATATCGCTCGTTCGTTGGCCTAACATTGATCGCGAGACCGGCGAAACGCAAGGTTGAACTTTCACCGGGAGATAACGTTATGATAGACAAGTACGGCGTAAGATCGGATAAAGGATCAAATGGCACCATAGTGAAGCAAACCTCGCCATCGACTTATATTGTATCAAACAATGAAGGCATGTCAGTTAAACGCCACGTAGATCAAATAATAAAATGTAAAAATATGGATGTTAAATTACGACGCTCTCCGCGCCGAGCAGAGAGTTGTGATGTACGCGAATGATTGCGGACGCAAGCGATTTCGGGTGTCGAGCCTTAGCGCGCCTGGCATATCGGCAGGCCCGCTCCAGCCGAGCACTGAACGTGTAATTAACTAATGTGTACTGCCAATAAACTTACAAGGAGAGTATACGACATTTGGGTAATGGATTTTCCTGTAACTTTGGGATATGTTTTCTAATGTTAAAATATGAAGGAAGCCGCGTCCGTTCGGCCTAACGCTCGATTTTTCAAAAGTTATGTGCTCTTTTAGCAAAAATTTAAGAAAAATCGATTTTTGTTTAATCACGTATAACTTC
>UCOM01003171.1:0-19730 GCA_900474385.1 Ormyrus pomaceus | reverse complement strand
TAGGGGGGTGGGGGCTCAGTGGCGCTAAAAGTCAACGACGGCGGGGGCGGCTGTGCGTGTTTGACGGGGCAAACAGCCCGGGCGACCGCCTCCCGATGATTAGGTAAATTTATTCAGTTGCAATTAGTGCCTCGTTATTTATTCGGTTTGGCTCGCGGGCCCGACGTTGCGAAGGATATAATATACGTTGTTCGGATATTTTTGGGATATTAATTGCGATGCGCGGCGTGAGTGCGTTGCGAATTCGGCTGATGGTTACAATGTTTAAGCCGTTTTGCAAAATTCGCTGTTACAAAGTTATTTGTAATTTTGTAATAATGATTGAGGCTCGCTGATGGGTTTGTACTATTCGGGCAGTAATTGCGAGAATATTCATAAGATTTTAGTATGGCTTTATATTTGAAAGTAAATTAATTGAGTAAATAAAAATTAAATCTAACGTAGGAATTTATATTTATAACAGAAAAATGTAAGCAAACAATATCACAGGCTCACAAAAAAACAAAAATACTTTGTTTGATTTTGAAATATATGCTTATTTTTAAAGGCAAAAAATTAATTTTTAAAGATCTGACCCAAAAAATTGATTTTGTTTCTTTGAGCTGCACAAGTTTAAAACACAATGTACCTACGAGCCTAAAGAATACGTAAATGTCCGAATATGAAATTAATAAACCTTGAAAATAAGCATATTGCAAAATCCTGACGTGGTCAGATTCGGATGGAGCGGTTCAAAATACTCGGGAATATTACGTTTCGGCTCAGACTGTTTTGTAGGCCCGCGTTATTTACTAAGCTTTATTGAAAATCGTTCCTTTTTCGAACGAATGGAAAGCCAAATTCAAACCGTCAAATAATATGAGCGCCAATCGCGGTCGTAAAAAAGACTGAATCGAAACGCGAATGATTTTCCCCCGCAAATCCAATCAAAAAATAAACACCCGCCCCCAAAACGAAACAGCCCGCACTACACGTATATACAATCGCTTACAAAACCGGCGGCAAGCCGATCCTTTCACCCTCTCGGCTTTATCGCGCTCGTCCCGAATTAAAAACCGTTTAAAAAGCGTAAGCTCGCGGCATTAACCGCAAAGGGCCGCCCGGGACAAAAAAGAGAAACCGCGCGCGGAAAGCAAGAAAGAAACAGCCTCGGCCGGGCTGAAAGGCGGCGCATAAATCAGGGCGTTAAATCAGGCCATAAATCCCGGGGTACTTCATCAGCGTAAAAAAAAGGCGGCCGCGCCGGTTAATATAAGTTAATCTCCATTCGGGATCATCTCCTCGGAGGTGGACGGGGGGAGGGGGGGACGGAAACAATTTGACGCGCGGCTGCGCCTTGGAGGAGCGCCGCGAGAGAAAAGAGGCGCGAGCCGAATCGGTTTACGAGCGCGGCCGGAAACGCGTAAAGCTCGCGCCGGGAGGAGTTTAAAGCGCGCCGCGCGCGGAAAGTATGCGCGGGACACGCGGAGAGGGAGCAGCCTACCAACCACCGTCGCGAAGAAGACTTGCGGGAAGGTTGCGGGTCTCGGGTTGATGCCCGGGATTGCTGGGCTTGACGAGCTGGAGAGGAGTTCGGGAGATTGGAATCGGGAGAGATATCCCGCGAGGAAACGTTGACGCGGTTAAATAAAATCTGGAGGCCGCGACGGGGAGGGTGGAATTGCGAGCTTGATTGATTGTGAGCTTGGAGTTGATGATTTGGTTATTAGTGAGAAGATTTGGCAAGTTTAATACAGTTATTGCAGCCCTGGTGGAAATGAAAAAATTGAATACCTATTTATTTAGTAGCAGTTTTCTAACTTAAATGAAACTGTTTTTTTTCATGGTCGCCGGATTTTTAAACTAGTTTGACTAAATTTAAACGTATTTATCGGTATTTACACGGTTGTTACGATAGGGATTTTTAGGTATTTTTCTTACCTCAGAAATTCCCAGTAACTTGCTCGGTATTCTGGTCGTGAGCGAGAGAGATAGAAAAGAGGAATGAAATTTACGTTTCTTTTAAAATTTTACCAAAGCAGTATTATAAATAAATGTGCTGTTTATGCTTCTTATTAGTATTTTGAAAAGCTATCTAGAGCATTTAAAACCTTTTGTATATTGTATTGTATAACTCAGAACGGAAATGTAACTTGATTTGAATATTTCTAATAGGAAAATGATCCGAAAAAGCGTTTGATCGCTAGATATTTCATACCTTATCGGCTAACTATTTTCTACTTTCCTGGCAATTTTTAATACTTTTATTTCTACCAGGGAGTAAGGAAATGTAAATGATAGTTAAACTAGACTCTCATTTGTTTGCGTAAAGTCTGCTTACAAAAAAAGCATTCATTTCGTTAAAATGACTCCAAAGTACGCAAGCTCTTAGCACCGCGTCCGCTACATTAAAAATTCTCAGCTCATTTCTCGCCGCAACTCCCAACAAACATCCCACCGCAGTGTCGCCAAATGATCGTCCCTCCTCCCCGAGAAAAAAAAAGCAACACCTCGAGCAGCATCTCGAAAATTAATTCAATCAGTCAGCATACCACCCAGCCCTCCCGGCAATCACTTTCCAGCCCCGCGGCGGCGGCGGCGGCGCACTTACCTCTCCCCCCGAACGCGCCGCCGCGGCGTAGGCCACATACATCTCTCCCCCGCTGAAAAATGACCGGAAGCGGGAGTTTAGCCGGGCGTTCCCCGGCGAGCGCTCGCTGACTTCATGCCGCGCGCGCGGCTTTTTCGAGAGTGAGAGAGAGAGAGATCGAGAGCTCGAGAAAGATACGCCTCGGCACACGCTTCGGCACTCGGATTTAATTAAGCGTGCGCTAAAAGCGCCGTCGGGCTGGTTTTTCGCGGCGCTCTGCGTTAAAGCCGCGCGCGGCGCGGCGTATAGGTACGTCCCCTGCCTCGTTTCGATTTTATGGAGATCGATGCTCGGGAAGGAGAGAGAGAGAGAGAGAGAGAGAGAAAAAAAGAGGAGGAGGAGCGCAAGGAAAAAGGGCCGCCACAATGCACACGACGACGTGGATCCCCTCGGCAGCTTTTTCGTCCTGAATTTCTGCCGCGCGGAGGTAAAGGAGGAGGAGGCGAAACCTAATAAAATTCGGTTCGGTTTTACTGTGGGGGTAGGGGGGAATATTCAGTTACTAAGCAGTTTTATTATGGCTGAAAAGGCAGTTCATTAAACCGACTAGAAGTAGGCAGTACTCGACGGGACCGGGAGGTTTAATGCGGCCTTCCACGTGGCGGGCGAATGTAAAAAATTACTGCCTGCCTTTTATTGCGCTCCAACTTCTCTCTCCGCGGAGCGGATCTAAATTAATTCTACTCAAGCAAATCGGCTCGCGGGTTTTTAACGTTGCTATTAAGCGATTGTTTATCTGGCATGGGGAGGGGGGAGGGGCAGTAAACATTTCACTTTGCACCGATAAGCGTCTCGCGTCATATTTAAAATTTTTATTGCAAGCTTTTGACATTCGCTTATCTACGCCTTCTGTCAAGTAGACTGTTTTTTTTTTATACTTGCCGGTTTTAATGCAATGATAATATTTGTGGCTTTTGTACGTCAAGCTTGAGAGCATTTATTTGCAATTCTTGCGGTAACATAAATTTCGTTGTTCAAATTCAAGAAATGTAATGCAAGAACATAAATATATACTGTATCGACAAATGTAGTTTATTTATACGACTTTGTTCATTATATTGATACTCCTTACGTATTATTTAAGTAAAATTTCAAGTAAACACTTTCGCAAGAGTTGATAAATGTTTGAATTATTTATACAGTTGAAATTACAATTTCCGCGATACTTTAATCCACAATAAAGCTGAAGCGCAATCTTTATCAGTTTGAAACAAAGAATCCTCAATTTACAGCGGAAAAAAAAACAAATTTTTATTCGCTCAAAAAATATAGTCGGGCTTTCAAACGGGTTATCCCGGTAAAAAATTCAGACTCACCCCGGGAAAAGCGGATAAATTTTTGGATTACACGCGAAAATACCGACAAAACCCTCGTGAATTCATAATAAAGAGTACAGAGAGAGAGAGAGAGAGAGAGAGAGAGTTCTTAGAGCCGCTCTCGGCTAGAATAGAAGAATCAAAAAGAGTGCATTAGGAAAAAAGGCGCGGAGAAATAGCAGAGCGGAAGAAAAGAGGGAGGCCAGGGGAGAGAGAGAGAGGCGTGAATCGGAAACAGGGAAATAAAATAGAGTGGCGCAGGATTTGCCTACTCCATTACTTGGCTCCTTCTCGCGGAATCGAATACGCCAGTCAACGCGGATTTGCCGCGGCTCTCCCTCCCCCCCTCCCTCCGGTGGCCCTTTCAATTTCCAGCCGCGCGACGATCTGCAGCGGTGCTCTGTGTGCCCGCGAAAATCGTGAATATCAATCGGTCGGAGCTGACCGTCGGACGGACTTATACTTTTAATGGCGCGCCTTGTGACTTTGCGTCGGCGAGTTCGACCTGGAAAAAGGCGATGGAAGGGGGGCGGAATGCCCCGGAGATCCAGGCCGATTCATCGTTTAATGCGAAACTTTCGACTCTCGGGAGAGGTGTGCGACCGAGTCTGGGCGGAAGGGCTTTTTCGAAACAGTTTATCATTTGCGGGACGCGGACGTGCGCTCGCTTGACCCGCGAGTTTTTAAAATTTCGTTTCGACGAGTGATGAATCGGTTTCCGCGAGTAAACTGCGGTTTTCAAATATTTACTCGCGAGGAAAAAGGAGAGCTTTTTCATCGCGGCGAAAGATGCGGGTTAAAATGTTTGTTCGAAATTAAAGCAGCTTCGCCGCGAATCTTACTCTTGATTAATTTTACTGTTATTTCTTCGTATTACGCTATTACAGTGTCATGTTGTATGCAAGTGTTGATGGGGTCAATAAGTGGCATAATTGTGTACGACGCAGATGTACACACTATAATGCATGCATTTGCAATTACCCAACTTAGAATGTAATGGACCGAGAATACTTATAAATAAGAAATAACATATATTGCGCACCTTCTCAGACTGTGGATCTATTGCTTTTTTCTTTTATTCTCCCAAAATTTCTATTCCAACCATCTAAGTCAAATTTTCTTGAAAATGAGATATTTACCACGTTTATTCCGAATTTTCATTACCAAGAAATACATATTTTTATAAACCAGAATTTTTCCACCGCAACAATATTATGAAACATTTTACAACGAAGCATAAATAAAATATATAACATCTTCCAGCCAAAAACTCGGAAACCGCAAAATCCCGAAAAATGTTCAAGCCCGAACGGCGGCAACCCATAAATAACCCTTCGACAGTAAAATCCGCCGACATCTTAATCACGGCTCGCAGCTCCGCGTCGAACTATGATTCCGTGATTATCCATCGCTTTGTGTACAGAGCGCCGGTTATTAGCTCAACGATACTGTAACCCGTAACGTTTAATTACGAATACGTCAATCCCAATTACGCATTGGCATCTACGGGGATCTTGTTAGTATAAGCAATGAACACACACGGACTGGCAAGCTCAGGGGGGCCATCGGGGCGTAGCTGCCTGGTGGAGGGGGGAGGAAGGTTTGATTTTCTACGGGATACGCACTTTTTTGTGTGCTTTCGAAAAAAAAACAAGGGACGAAAAAGCTGACGCTTTTTCTATTTTCGCCGCGGACGGACGCTGTTTTAGGCGCCGGGAAAAGAGCAGCGGCCGGTTTTACTGCTTTTTTTTCGAGCAAATTATTGTGGCGCCGTTTGGTGTTTGAATTATTGCGGAATCGAAGAATGCTTATAGTTTTGTTGCGGAGTCTTGCCTTGCGTTACGAAACAAATTTATGGCTTATTTATAATCTTGTTATTTATTGTATTGCGCAATTCCATTAAAACATTTTAAAAAATCGCAAGCTTTAAAAATGGATCCTATTCGATTGTTTACAGCGGGAGATTTTCGCGCCTGTTTAAAATCGCGTGTTTCTATCTGCCTGTACCATTTAGAGGGAACAATGCCTTTGCGTGCACCGATCGCGGTTACATTGTTTATCGACACGCTGGGAAAACAATTGCAGTATTAAAGCCCATTTCGGACGTGTTAACCGTTCGAAGCTTCGCATCAAATCAATCATCGCCGACGTTCAAACGGGTAATTGTCGGTTTAAACTCATTTTCAAAGATACTTTAATCTCTCAATTTTTTTAAACAGATATAAGCTATTTTCATATATAATCACCCAGAAAATTTTGTAAATACTCGGTTGTAATGCAAAGTGCATCGAGCTAAAAGAATCCTGCAGCCTTAATAATAATTGCCCAAGTTAACTTTGACGCGGGATATAAAAGCCCGAATCCCCCCCTCCCGAATCAGAAAAGATATGCAAGCTTTTGAAACAGCCCGAGATAGAAACGGAATATACCGGTATAGCAATAAGAAGCGAGAGCCGGTCTGCCCGTGCTATTAGCTCTTAAGTTAAGCCGGAAATTCCAGTCCGGAACCCCCGAAGCTGCCTCTGCACAGCGCCAGAAGGAGAGCGACGGGGCATAGAGAGAGAGAGAGAGTCCGACCGAGAGAGATATAGGATTGGAAAGGAGAGAGGAAGCTACCGTGGCAAAACGGCAAAAGTGGAAGGAAGATGAAGGCGAGGGGGAGGGGGGGAGAGAAAAAAAAAGGAGAAGCCCAGGCGAAAGGTCGGCCGGGGAAGAGGATTTATAGAGATCCACTTTAGAATACGCGCGGGCGGACATCGGTCCCGGGGGTTTACTTAACGCCTTCCATCAGCGCCGAGCCCTTCGTGCAATGCGCGGCCCCGAGAGCGCGCCGCCCGGCCCAGGAATTTCATTAAAATTGTAGCTAATTACGGCCGGGGCCGCGGGCTTCTGCGAGGCGAGCCTGCGATTAAGACGATCATCGTCGCGTCGGGAGATTTTTGTTGTACGCCGAGGAGATTTCGAGCGCGCGCGCGGGGCAGATTTTGCTAATTGTTCCTGGGGGTTTCCCGCGCTGGGACTGGGACTCTTTTGCCGGGGCAGTGCGCGGATCGGGTTTTCAATTGTGAAATTGGCCAATTCCAATAGACAGGTGGCCAAATATTGGCAAATCTGACCGACTACCCTAAATGTGACGTTTTTTAAACTAATTTTACCACAATTTTCTGGAAACTTTTGTACACGTTTATTGCTGCTTTTTAAGCCTGTCTCACACATTGTTTTATGAAAAATAGGATTAAAAACTTTAATAATTCAGGTTCAGATAAGTTGGGCAATATTTGGCCAAATTCTACTTTATAATTTAATCGAAATAAATTTATATTAAATTTGGCGATTTACGACCTACTTTTTCGCCATTTTTCAGGATTAAATTTTTCTAACATTAGTACTGCGCATAAACTACTTTGAACACCATTTAAAATGCTCTTATTTCTACTAGGGTGGTTGCGTTCCTGTTTTGAAAAGCCTTGGGGAGTAGATTTCGCCTACGATTAAACATTGTCCGATTCCTTGCGATTGATTTCAAATGCAGCGCTAATAAACGAACTATCAAAATAACCTTCAGCAGGCCGCAACAATAAATCCCAGGAATTCCCAATGCCCCGGTTAAATTACGCAGCCGGGCTCGTTCGCGCAAACAACCAATCTAACGAATAGGAAACGCGCCATTACCAATTTGACTTTCAAGTCCCCCGGCTGGGAAGTCGGCCCGAGTTACGGAAAAAGGCTCCGGAGCCGCAGCTCTACAAGCGTCTTCCTTACCTCGAGCTGCGAGCGTCGCCGCAATCTGGACTCGGTTTCGCAAGAGAAAGGGAGAGAGAGAGAGAGAGAGAGAGGCGGCAGGCGGCGCGAATTTCAAGTGTGCTTTCTTTGTTCGAATGCAATCGCGGGCCCTTCCACCGCTTGAGTAGTAGATACACTTTGAAAGGGGGGAATCTCATTTCAAATTCAAGTTCGACTTCCGCGACTCCGCCGCCGCCTTTTGTAGGCTTCGGGCCGAACTCGCTGTTCAACGACTCAATCAAATGCTAGGCGTCGGCGAACTCTCTTACGCCCCGAATATTTTTACCCTCCTCTCCCTCCGCTCTCCTCATCCTCCTCCCGGCGACTTTTTTATTTATCCCCGAGACGGAGAGCTTGGGATGTCGCCTCTTATTGGGGAATAAGTTTTTCTGTTTGCTCGACGAGTCCGCGACGCCGAATTCCGGAAAAATATTGGCTCTCTAACAAATTCACTTGGATCCCGTTCAACCTGGGGGAGCGGATCGCTATTCTGGAAATGATTCGTTACGTTCGCGTGTATCGTTTATATTTCTGCTGATTGCTCCTGCACGAGCTAGACCGAAGGTTTCATTGAATCTTATTAACTTTTCTAACGCACCGGACATGTTTACAATTAAAGCCGATCGAACACAAGAATCTGAAGATTTTACTTTGAATTCAATTCGCCACGCGCAAGTAGAGCGAAAGAGCCATAACAGTTAGTAAGCTTTTATCTCCCCCGAAAAGCGGCTCTAAAAACGTCGAGAGCCCTCCTCGCCCCGCCCGCCGACACGCCAGCCGTAGCCCAAACTAAATTTCTCCACCCGCAGCCGCGCGCGGAAGCGACACGGCCGCCTTAAAAAGCGAGAGAAAAGACCAATAAAATCCATCAGGAAGAAATAATCCGCAAGCCAAACGCAAAACCGTCCGGGCGGAACTCGTCGCGGGAGAGAACTAGTCGGTAAGAATAATAAGAGTATAGTCGCGCCGAGGGAAGAGAGAGAGGTACACGGCATACATCGGGCCGCTCGGCGCATAGCCGGGGACTGAATATTCCAATGAACGGGTGGGGTCGATAAATAGACGCGATTCCTCGGTGTGCCCCCGCCGCCGCCGCCGCATCCGGAGCATCCGTACAAGGCTCTCCCGACGACGAGGAGATCCCAATTTCTCTCCTCGCTCGCGCGGCGCCCGCTGCGCATATTCCCGCATTGTAAGTTCGTCATTAGTATTCCGCGCCGCTCCCCGACGAACTGGCTAAGTAGCGCGATAAGGAACTAATTTCTGCGGAAAAATCCCGACGCCTCGCGCCGCCGCCACCGCCGCCGGCGGCGGCTTTATGGAGCCGCGAACGAACGAACGAACGGGAGAGAGGTGTAACTTTTGCAGGGAGGCGGGCAAGTTGCTTTGCGGGAGCATTGATTTATTTACGGGAGGAAAGTTTTTAGTATTGTTCGATGCTTTGCATAATTTATAGGGGAGGAGGGCTGGGAGAGAGAGAGCGATTTTTATGGCTCTTTTAGGATCATAAGGCGATTGAGGAGCTTGATAAAAGTTCGCGGGGATTCGAAGGGATTCGGTGATTGAATCATGATTCTCGTCGGATATTGTTTACTCGAGAGCTGAGAAGACAGGAATCTTACCTCTTTATATTCTCTGTTTTGAAATTATGCCGGGCACGTAGACGTAATGATTTTTTTTTTCTAACTGAGTGCGCAGGGCCTAAAAAGCACGGCTCCAGGTGAATCACGTATACAAATGTTTGCACAAGTACGAGTACTTGAAAAAGTAAAACATTCCCAGTTTGAAATTCTTTTTTAATCCGCTGCAAATTTAGACGTTTTCGTAACTATTTATAATTGTGTGCAATTATGTATTCTTAATTTCTATCAAATAAATACATTTCTAATACGAAAATAACATAAAAATTCAGATCAGACAGACTGCAACATCAACTATACCTTCAAGGGGCAGCTCTTGCAACATCTGTTGCAGGGAAACGGATGAAATCAAGAAAAATCAAGTTCAAATATTCACATCTGACACACCTAAACAAACATGCATACACTCATACACACACTTACTAACACAAAGAAATTAAATGTAAATTGGACACAATGAAATTAAATACAAAATTGTAATTTTTATAATACTACTACTCTCTAACTAAAAACCAAGACTTCCTCTGAAAGCACGACCCTAAGTGCACACCGTCTCGCCCGCCAACAAGAAAATGAAAAAATCACAGCTCCATCGCAGGCCGACTTGCCTCGCGACATTAGGAGCTTTCCCTCGGCCCAAGCTCTCGCTTAGCTTGACCATCTCGTCGCCGATCGATCGTTTTTGTATTCACTTTTTTCCGTCCAGCCTTTCTCTCTCTCTCTCTCTCCGTTCGCGCTCGGCTTTGAAGTGGCGAAAGAAAGTGGAAGCCGACCGAGAGAGAGAGCCTGGGCTCAAGGGGAAATCGCCGTTAATGGCCCCTGCACTCGGCGCGTTTTTACGAGTTTTCCATCGCTCCCGGAGCCGGGGCGAGCCACTCAAATCAAGATTCTCACCTTTTCTCCCCGCGCCGCGCGCAAGCAACTTCTCCATTTGTCTCCGGGGCCCCGGGCAGCCTTCCTCGCCCGTCTCTTTATACGAGGGACGAAGGACGAGGCGCGTATATACTCCCCCCTGTTTATCCATCACTCTCGGCTCTTTATCCGGCTCTCTCCTTTTTTTCGTCCGAGCTTTTCTCTCTGCCCCCCCCCCCCCCCCCCCCCCCCCTATCCTCTCGGCTCTCATTATCCGTCTTCATCATTTTTAGTCGGGTCTATCCCCGAGTAGAGCCGCTGCTTTGTTGATGCTGTGTCTGATAAAACGAGCCGGAGCTTTCGCGAATTTGTTATACGCATTGTGTATCGCATTGGATATATATATATATATATAGTTCTGGGTGTCTTTCTCCTTCAAGATGAATCGCGGCACGTTTTTTGCTTTAATTTTCCAGGCTGGTTGAACGTCGGAAATTAATTTGAAATTTGAAAAGTCGCAGAAAATTGTGTAAAATTATATTAAATTTCTTTTACATTGAAAGAATTTTCGAGTAAAAATTACCCCCTAAATTAGGCTAATCGCAGAACAATGCGATTTTCTGGATAATATTTAGCTTCTTTTAGAATAATATTTACTCTAATTGAGTAATTTTTACTCTAATTTCGAGTAAAATCTTATCCAGAAAATCGCCTAATTTAGGAGGTAATTCTTTATTCGAAAATTCTCTGTGTATATTTGCAGCTTCAATTCTGAAATTAGAATAAACTGAAATTTTAAGTGCACCGCAGATCGAAGAGAATCAAGGTAATTATATTATTTAAAATGTAAGCGAACGCGCTACGTCTCAATTTACATCGATAATAATTAGGTATTCTCTTAACAGCTTAATAATTAAACATCAAGTCAGCGCTCGCCGACTTCAACAGCTTTCTAAGAGTATAAAAATAATCCGTTTATTTCGGCTCCGGTTCGCGCGAACGAAAATCCCCGGCAATTAAACTTATCAGCGCGCTCATCTTCGGCAGCGGAGCCAAAACAAAAAGCTCCTTTATATTAGGCAAGTGCCGGGTAGCCTATAACTACGAGTGCTGATACTAACCCTTTGTTTACGAGCCAAATTTCCGAGTATCGATTCGGCACTCCAGGCGTCCGCGCGTCTATTATTATAAAGCCGAAATTCCGAAGCGGCTTAATTTCCAAAATCCAGCGCGAAATACACCCGCGATCCGAGATCTCCTTAAATAAGACACGAGCCGCGCAGCGCGGAAGAGAGCAATTCAGAAACGAATCCCCCCCCGCCGGTAATTGGAGCAACGAAAGATCAGTTAGCATTTAAGCTCGCGATTCGCTCTCGCATCTAAATAACAAAGCCTCCCCGCCGCGCTTCCCGAGCCCGACAATGGAGAATCGGAGGAGGAAAAAGGAGGCTGCCAAAGCTGTCCTCCGGCTGAAAAATCCCCCGGAATTTTGAGAGTCGACCCTTTGTCTCTCTATCAAACGCACTTCGGTCGCGAAAAGGAAGAAAGAAAGGCTCCTCCCCCTCTCTCTCACCTTATCCTTCGAGATATTTCTCTTACGGCGACAAGGAGGCAAGTCGGCTTGCTACTGGTAAATTAATTAAATTCCTACAGTCTGCCTAAGCCGCGAGGCAACGAGTCGGGCGGGTAGAGGCGCGCGCGCGCCCCGGTTTATACCCGGGACCAAGAGTCTCGTGTTCCGACCCGTGGGAATATTGTAATTAAGATATGCACTTCTACCTACCATTTTCCTCCTGTTTCTCTCGCCCCCCTCCCTAAACTCGCGCTTGCTCCTATCATCGCCTTTTCTCCTCCCCCCCCCCGTCCCCCCTTCTGTCTCCTCTTTTACACTGTTGTCCCGGTCTCGTGCGTAAGCCGACTGTATCTGCCGCCGTCACTCTGCGGAGGTCTTCGTTAAAAGCTGTTTCGACGATTCTAAGATCGCGGAGGGGGACGGGGGGCTTTTTTCGAGGATTAATTGGATACGACGCGGGACGTGCTTTTTTGGACTTTAAAACGTCCGAGATTTTATTCGGAATTACTTCCTGGGACAAATTGCGAAACAGACCGCACGGAATTTTCATCGGGTAACCTCGGATATATCCGCAAGCCTCTTCCCTTTAATAAAGAACGCACTCAATACTGCCTCTTTGTTCGAAGTAAACTTACAAGTCCGCCCAACAGCAAAAAAAAAAAGGAATCTCAAGATGTTTTATTCAAAATCACAATACTCGCCGACTTTCCTGTTTACCCTCATCCCTCTCGTCGGGTATTTCGCTTTGTTCCCAATTTTCTCCCTTTATTGCGGTAATGTTCTCCTGCACTTTGGACTTTGCTCCCCCTCCACCCTCCTCGCGATATCGTTTTCCCTTATAGCGCTTCAAGCTTAGGGCGAGAGCAGCAAAGCGCGCGCCGAGATGCGATGCAATGCTATAATATTCGCCCTCCGCGTTCGCGGCCGCCCATGATTTACGCTCTGTAGGACATGCTATTGTTTCGAACACTTCCAAATTGCACCTCATTATAATGCGCCCGGGATTCATTGCGCGCGCCGGGCTTCCATTCGACAGCGTCTTTTGTTCGGTCAAGTGTGCGCGGCTCCGGATGAATTTTAATAAGAGTCATTTCTTTGCTGCGTGCATTATACAAAGCTCCCCGCCCGGCTCCGGGGGGATGGTGGGGGTGATTTTTGTTGCGGCGAATCCGATTATTATGCTTTGCGATGTGAAAAGCGATTTTTTAGCGTTTTAAATCGTTTTAGTGCGTTTTAGTGATCAATAGTGCATTTTAATTTGATCACAGACTGTAAAAATCTAAAAAAATTACCATGTTTCTAGTAAATTTTGCAAGTGTAATATGAAAATTTATCATTGACCTCGAAAATTTACTAGAAACTATGGTAATTTTTTAGATTTTTACAGTCTGTGATAAAATTAAAAGGTACTATTGTAATTTTTACTAGAAAATTTTTCTCCGTGTACTTGTTGCGAAGGGTTGCCATAGATTTGTAAACAGGGAAGGGATGATTATTGAAAACTAGTGGCTCCGCGTCCGGCGAAACTATAAAGATAGCAATTTTAATCTTCGCATTATATTGCGGATGACGAGTTATTTGAATAATTGAATCGTGCAGTATTAAAACGGACAATTAAGCAAGCAATATTATGCCACATAAAACGAACGACAAATTATACAATTAGGATTTATTATTCATTTATATTTAATATCTTGTTACCGTTGCAAGCAATATTAAGCAATATTATTAAACTTTAATTATTAATAATAATTTAATACACATCAACAATATGTAACAATTATTACTTACAAAGTATACGATACTATTAAACAAAGTAATACATAAATAAACAGTCCACAGAGACCCTTCATTATCTAAATGTACTCCTTTTTATTTCCCCTCCTTCAAAGAAAATCATAAAAAAACTCCTTCCCGCTTCTCAGCTCTCCATCTGCATAAAGCTCCTATTTAAAGCCGTAACTACATTTAATTCCCAATCCCATCCCCAGCCCCGACTCCCCAAAGCCCTCCCCCGGCATTCGCGCGTCCTCAAAAAATCCGGCGCTTTATATCAATTAAACAATCGATCGCGCAATTCCAGCCGGCGCTCGAATGCACAACTGCGCTCCGACGGGAGAAAAAAAAGGCATTAAAAAGCCCCGGGACTACTCGATTACAGCTCCCGCGCGCGCGAAAGCCCGCCGCCGGGGGAGCGGGGAAACAGCTGGCCTCGCGGACAATAACGCTCGGCCGGAGTAATTGAGAAATTGGAAGCTCGCAGCCCGAGAGAGAGAGGCGGCCCGTGGCGCGTAAGCTCCCCCGTGCAAATGGGATGCACGCACGCAGCCGGCGTCATTGCCGCGAGGATTTGCGGAATATAGAGAGAGAGAGAGTCGGGCTGAAAGAGCGCCGCAGTTCTTAAGCCCGATCGGCTCGGCCAGATATAGACTGCCGTTCGGATGTATATATGTATGCGGAAGGCTGTCGGAAAGAGCTGCAGGTGATTTTGCGGGGAAAGTCGACCTCTCGACCGCGGATTAGGATTTCGGTCGCTGACCGATTGCGGATGGGGAGGGAGGTGATTGTTTTTAGATGTTTTTGCGGGGGATTGAGGCCCTTTGCGCCGACCGGGTTGAAGTAAAAAATTTTGGAGCGGTCGCTTGGCGATTCGGGGAATTTTAATATATTCATTGTGAACAGATAAATTAGGCTTATAATGTACGAGATATTAGCTTTTCTTTGAAGCATAATTTTTTTTAAAAAACCAAAATAGTAGTTATGAGATTATTGTAAATGCCACTAAATTGATTTAATTACGCTTGTAACGTTTAATAAGAGAAACCTTCAATACTTTGATAAATTTAAATTATAAACTGCATCAAATTATGCATCATTTAATTACTATCGTAGAAGAGAAAGGTAGCGTGTTTCAGAAATTAAGACAGAATTAATGCATATTAGACTGTGACAAAGTTGTTTTAATAAATCAGCTTATTAAATTAGGTGTACGGAATTTTTCATTAAAAACATATTACTTGTTTCGTGCGGAGATTATTAAAGCGGAGGAACGAAGGTATTAAATGCTGATAATATTCTTGTTTCAAAGTAAACAATTAAATCATTGAATTAAAATAAAATAGTCCAACACTTGGTAGAACTTGCAACGCCATCTTGGAGTTCTAGATGAAAACTCAGATTATCAGTTGTCACTACTAGATAACAAAGAAAACTGTAATGATCATATTACGTGATGACATTATGACAATATTTTTCGATAAAATGAGCTTCAAAATTTTTTTTTAATTGTTATACCTATAAATTAAGCATAGTTTCTTAATGATAATTCAAAAATAAAATAAAGTTTCGTGGTATATTTTCTTGAAATGTCCCAGTTATCAAATAAAAATTTTAATAATTTTTTATCTTTAATAAAATTCTAGCCGGATATAAGCTTAAATAAATGATGTTCTTCAAATACGAATGTAATTCAAATCTAAGAAACTGTATGGGTACATAAGTTAGTATACAATTGAATAATTATGAAAAAAGATATATAATAATGACATTATTATACACGTAATGATATTTAACACTAACTAAATACTGCATAAAAATTAAGAACTTACGCTACATTAAATAATATAAAAAAACTGCTCTGGTAGTCTGGTAGTTATATTAAGGAAGGAAATTAAAAAAGAATACTAGTTGCCTCATAGGCCGCAGACAGTTTATATCACAGGTAAGCGCTCGACCTTAATAAAAAAATTGCTTAAGTTTATGATACTATATTTTATAATAAGTCTTGTTTACAAACGCTTTCTAATTTCAAACTATATTTTTGAGCATCTTTATATCCATAAATATGTAATTTGCAAAATGAATTTTCATTTATCAAATGTTTTAATTATAATATATATACACAAATATTAACTTTAAATACTTTTCTTTTCGAATGCTTACATACATGCAGTAAAAAGAAAGCGCGTTTTACTTGATTTTAATAAAAAAATATTTGTAGTTTTTACTATTGTGGATGCATTTAGTCGGCAGAGTATTTTTCCATTGCAAAAACGATGTTAAAGTAACGCTTACAAAGTTGCATTTTTATAATCAATATTTAATAAGTCTGAACAAATATCTTAATTTTTAAACACTTCAAAGGTCAAATCTTGTGTAGACAGTATAATTTTTTTTGCAGACACAGAAAATTCGAGCAAATATTTAAAACTAACTTTGCTTAGAACACTAAGAATTCGCAGAATTCTCGTCAGTGCCTCTGTATTCTTATGTCTTAAGTCATTCGAGAGAAAAAACTATGACTAAACGAAATGCATTTCGAACGGGTTTTTCCGCTTGATCTCTCGCGCGCCGCGCTAACTACTATTCAGAATTTCAAAATTGATATATGAGACTCTGTAATTAAACGTAACATCGTAATCGATCCATAATTGATAAGTACGTGTTAATTGCTGAACAAGCAATTCTCCTCCGAAGACGACGCTTACAATAATACCATTTTTATAGAAGGAAAAATGCACGGACGTCGCTTTGTTTTGCTTGCTTTAATAGTGCTAATGTCTGTATTAGCAACGACTTACGCTGCGTGCAGTGAACGGAGATGCATCCGAGTTGTAAGCAAATGCCAGATTCAGGAGTTGTGCCTCTGCGAATCGTTCGATGCGGTTTGCGCTCGAAGATGCACAAAGTGTCTTGGGGATTTGTACAAGAATTGCTGCTCGTGCGTTGGTGCGTATTAATTTAAATGAAAACCTAAGAAGAAACTTTCTTTAAATACTCATGATAATGATGATTTTTAATTGCCTTCTTTATTACAGATCTGTGCTGAAGATGGTGAACTTTGAGGTTTACTACTTGCAGATAATTATCGTATGTAAATTAAACTAGTCTAAAAGAATATACTTTTACAAATAATGGGATGTATACGTACTTTTCAATAAATATTTTTTTAAAATAAATTTTATTTTTTCATCTAAAAATGGTAAACCGAATTTTTAGTATCGAAAAATCCTTGCTCTTCGATTTTCTAGAATAAATACATAAATCAAATTTAAAATCACTGCTGTCAACATATTTAAATGCCCAGCTAAACACCTCTCCAAATATCCCCACGAATAAGTACCAGGAGTATATTTTCAAACTTGAACGAACACAACAAATGACGTAAGTCAGTTTGGGATAACTGCGATGGAACATTAGGCGCAAACGACATCGCAAAATGCCGCTTCGATCCGCAAAAACATCGTGTCTCGCCGTATTACTCCTGGGCATTTATTCATTAGCCGTGGTTTATTCGTGCAACGAAGCCGTTTGCGCAAGTATAGTCAGCAAGTGCATGCTTCTGAACAGCTGCAGGTGCAACGTCACTACGTGCGAGTGCTGCCGGGATTGTTTTCTCTGCCTGAGCTTCCTCTACGACGAATGCTGCGCCTGTTTTGGTACGAATTGCGATAAACCTTATTTTATTTTGTTTTGTATAGTGACGAGATTTTTTGTGAGTTAAAAAATTAATGCCTAAAGAGCGATGCGAGTCTCGACTTTCCTTCGACATTAAAACTGCAAATCTTAACGAATTTTAGAACTTTGTCCGAAGCGCAATTCCTCGCTCAGTCTCTTGAGTAAAACGTCTAATGTCGAAGACCTGGAAGAACCGATTCCAGAACTGTTTCGAGCTTTGGCCGAAGAACCAGACAAACATAAAAGATGGATAAGCTTTACTTACCCAATGGATATTCCAATTAAACTTTTCACTCCTAAATACGAACTCCCCGAGACGTATAATGCAGGTAAGCGAACATAAAAATTGTTGATTTAACATTAAATTCACTTTCAAAAATTTGCAATGCCGATATATCTAACTCAAAGTAAAATTTAAAATAAAAATTTAAATGCCAAATTGTACCTTCTAAAAAACCAGAAATAATCACTTCGACTAGTGCAGAATTGAAAATCGATCATTCCACGCATTTACAAATCGTTTCAGAGGAGGTCGACGAAAGGCTGGACTACTTGCTGAAAGTGGACGTTGTCACGGTGAACTGCACTGTCGCGTTTATGGTGGAGTGCGGCCCGTGGACCAAATGCAAGCAGTCCTGCCAGGCGATGGGCGCCAACAGTTATAGGTGGTTTCACGACGGATGCTGCGAATGCATCGGCGACAGGTGCATTAATTACGGCGTCAATGAATCGAAATGCCCGAACTGCTCGATGAGACTGAGGCAGGAGAAGAAGGAGGAACTGGACGATTACGGGCAGGACGACGATGAGGATATGTATGAGGACGAATTGATGGGATAAAATTAGTGTTGTGACGTTATCTTTTTTGGATAGAGGGCTTTTATTGTTTTACGAAATACGGGAATTTCCTTTGTAAGAGTAGTGCAGAAAACGATGCGATGGCCACCTAGACGTTTTTTAATTTGTTAAAGAGTACAAATTCTAAAGATGAAACTTAAGTTGATTTTTCAGCCTAGTTTGAGGTTTTTAACTTAGTAACGCTGAAATTTGAAAGTACTTATGACGTTTATTTACTTTCTATGCTGAAATAAATTTAGTAATTTATAAATTTTTTAATTTTATAAAGAATAAGCATGCAAAGATAAAAGAATCAAAGCTATAGAAGTATTAAGCTGTATGGTAAACAAAATATTGTAATTATGTAATAAAATATTTAAAAAAATTAAAAAGATATTTTAAAACTCAATTATGAAACATTCACAAAAAATTAATATAAAATAGAGTAAAATGATTCAACTGACAAAGTAACGCCATCTTGAAGACTCAAGTAAAGCTTCCCGCGGAAAAGTTTCGTTTTTCGCTATTCGATAATCTAGGGAACTACAATAGAGATTTTTACTCAATTTTAGGAAACAAATCAAACGTATTTTTATACATTTAAATTCATTGAAGTAGAGTTCTTTTGTAGTATTAAATATTGGGGACAATGGAATTCAGAAAATTTTCAATGCAGAACAATTACGACTTAAAATTAGTCAAAAAAAAACATTAATCTTGTTAAAAAGTTAGAGACTGAACATACCTTTCACGAGAAAACTCTACACGAAATTAGTTCCTATTCATGACTGGTCTCTCCTTGTTATTTCATATCTATTTTATACGCAAAAGCAAAGGCGTAGTCTTTTCGTGCCATAATCTATAAATATTTTAGTTATAACATTTTTTTTTTCAAATCGAGCACATAGATTATCGTGACCGTAAAATGTTCTCCGAATATTATGCATCTGCAATAAAAATAAATAGTAAATGTGCAAAAAGGGAAGAAAGTAAGCTATTTCTAGCGAGGGTGAGGTGTTCTGCACGAGTCGGAGTCGAGAGCGCCTGAGACAGAGGCGAGTGCTAAAAACCTCGCCCGAGTCTGAAATAGCTTTTCTTCCCGTCTTACATACCGCGTTTTCTTCAACGAAGCCCTCTTTTGGTATTAGAAAGTTGGATAGATGATCGTGCATTTCAAGTCGTGCGCAGAAATTGTAAAAAATATCTTAAAACGAAAAAAAAACGACTTTTTTGCCCGGTAAGCCCCTCTGTAAGTGTCGAAAAAAGACTTTATTCCCCGGTGACAAAAACTTTTGTCAAACGCTTGAAATGTTCGATTTTCTACACTACTTTCCGGCGTGAAATGAAGGCTATTTCATGCCTAAGTTGAGAAAAATTACTCGTTTTACTATGTTTACATAACTTTATTAATTAAAAAATCAAAAATTCAGATATTGTTGAATTATTTCGTTCTTAAAACATTTTATATCCAATTTTTCCCTTTTCCTTTCTTGATAATGTTATTAATTGTATGAAAATATAGAACAATCAGATAATATGGGGAATTTGGTTCCTCCTATAGAGGATGCTTTGTGATAGTAATTTTTGGAGTTGTTCTAAAAACCTGTTATAATTGTATTTTAAGGTGTCAGGAACAAGAATAA